>QRFB01000512.1:69278-91441 GCA_008931105.1 Oenanthe javanica | reverse complement strand
TAATCTAATACAAATTTAAAATGTGAATTTTTTTTAACCACTTTTTAACCCCCCAAAAAAACCCCGGAATACCCTTCTTTAGGAATNGACTTTAAAATAGTAGTAATCTAATACAAATTTAAAATGTGAATTTTTTTTAACCACTTTTTAACCCCCCAAAAAAACCCCGGAATACCCTTCTTTAGGAATTTTTTTTGATTTTCTTCCATTTTTATGGATTAGTAAATGTAACTTGTATCCATCATTTCCTCAATTTCACAACATTTAGCTATAGTATGCACATGAAAAGAGAACTAACAATGAGAAATTTAAAAGTTTGGAATTATTTCAACTACTTTTTAACCCCCTAAATATGCCATATAATACATTTTTTTTGCTTGAAAGTATTGTTTTTTTCCCATTTATATGGATTTGTCATTGTAATTTTTCAAAATCATTTCCTCCTTATCACAACATGTTTTTATAGTAGGCACTTTAAATTGGTACTAACAATGAGAAAATTTAAAATTTAAAATTTATAGTAAAGGTATGACCTAAGGTAGAGTAAAGGTATAGAGTATAGACTGTATAGATGAGGTGTATTAATGTATATGTAAATATATATTAATTATAATATAAGTAATTCGGTTTATTCGGTCCGGACCGAATATTTTTTTAAAAAACCGGATTGAATCGGGTTTTATTTCGGTCTATTCGGTCCTGACCGAATAGATCGAATTTTCAGAAAATTAGGACCGAACCGGACCGAATTTGTACGGTTCGGTTCGGTTTTTCGATTTTGTTCAGCCCTAGCAGCAGCAGTTTTTTGCTGAAAAATTATGAAGAGTTTAAACATAAATAATCTCTTAACCAGCCCATCAAATAAGTGTAAGATTCTTTAAATTGTGAAATGTTACCCCTGCCATAATGTGATATACTTCCAATGTCAATAAAAAGTAATTCATCTGATAATATTTAACATCCAACAAACTGGCAAATAAAATGTGTCTCAAGCCAAAATATCACAAGTGTCGCCCTGTCCCGAACCGTCGCACGGAAAACTATAATCGAAATCTTTTTTATCTGTTATTAATTTGGAACCACGTGCATCTAAAGCATCTTTTACTAAGATCAATGTAGTTGTATGTAAACCCAGAGCAAGCTGCTTTTAGTTTTTGTAGGAAATAACTACCAATTTCATCATCAAAATTTCTCAAAATCATTATTTTTATATATTATATATCAAAATATGTATAAATTAAAAAAAACTATCAAACAGTCATCTGATTTTCCTGACAGCACTCTTTCAACCAAAATTTTTTCTCACAGCACAACAGTTTTTAACAACAATTTCAAACAGAGCCTAAATTAAATTTTGAAGAGGGCATTACATTATTACTTTCTTTTCTTGGAAGAAAATGTAATACTCTCTTACTCCTCCATCCTTTTTAGATGTTTATTTTAATTTTAAATATTTGATTGAAATTAAAAATTATTTTTTATAATTTTGAAAAATTAAAAAATATATTTTAAAATAGATTATATATACTTTTCAATAATATAAAATATTAATATTTTTCAATCATATATTATTTTCAAATTACAATCAACTGTACTAAAAATAAATTGCACATCTAAATAATGACGGAGGTAGTATATTTGATTATATTATATGTTTATTTTCATTTCCTGTAAAACTAAAATTATATATTTTGATGAATGATGGTCGGCTGTTAGGACTTGTTTTGTGCACTTCAAATTTTGAGTTCAATTTTCATTCATTTAAAAAATTATTGAAATAAATTTTATAATATAATATTATAAACTTATTAAAAAATTATACATTTTATTGTGAGAGTATGGAGTGTTTTTTCTCCTTATTTTAAAAAATAAATATTTATTCTAAAAAAATAAATCCACAAATTTTTGAAAATAAAATAAACCAAACACGGTTTTTATTACACTATCATATATTCTAGGAAATTTGGCAAAAATACTATTTTTTAATTTATTTTTACAAATATACGATCTTTTAAAAATCATTGCATATATACTGCTTTTTTTAATTTAGAAAAAAACATAAACTTTGAAAAATATGATCCTTCATTTTTGTCTCCTCTTTTTTCACTCTTATCTTATCTTCTCTTTTGTTAGTCTTATCTCTCGTGTCTTTCACCCATACACATCTCTCTGCTGTATAGGTAATTCATATGTCTAAACTCAATCTAATTAGGTTTCAATTCAAATTATTGTGTTTGATATTACGTATCTGTATTGTTATATATTCACATATAAACCCTAAAATATTTTTGTTAGTCGTATACATTTAATTTTCGTATCTAATAATCAACTTAATTAGGTCTCGAATTAAGTTGTTGTGTCTGATTATGCATATAAGCATTGTTATACATACACATATAAACCCTAGATTTTCCTAGTTAGTCGTACTACCAATTGTACTTTTTGTTATATGTTTGGGTCAATATGTGTTTATGTTAATGTGTATATTTTATTTCTTTAATTTAATTCAATTTCTATGTAATTTTACCATCTGCTTGATTTTTCAATATTAACAAGTTTATAGAGGTGTTATATGATAATGAATATTGCTTTATATTATCATTCTTAACAGTCGTTTCAATTCACGTCATGGTCCATACAAGATTCTCTCTCCTCCGAATTCATGTGTTTCTCCGCCCAAATATAAATCCAAGATTTCTCCGAGGAAAATAAAATTGACAAACTCAAAATTAACAATTAAATCGAGGAAGGAAAAATTGGCATTTAACGATGATCTTTTTCCACCTCCCGAGGTACATTTTTATTGATGTAAAGTGTGTTGCCCCAAATTTAGATATTTAGACGTTGATGGATAGTATCTTATATATTATGGGAGCTTCTTATTTCTGACACAGTGATTTTTCAAAGTTTGTTGATTATGTTTGTTAGCTCCGAAAATCAAGGATGGTCTATGTTTTAAATTCTGTAATTATATCTCATATCTGTAGTTACAGATTGTTTATGGCAACAAAATTGTTAATCTTGGGATGATAAGTTAGATAGGTACTATGAAATTCAAGTCATCTATGCACTAGAGTCGAAAACTGATTATGTAACTCTAAGGCTCTGGGCTCATGCTCACCAAAAATTAAAAGAGTCTGATACCTGAAGTATATCCATATAGTGCATATCAAAGTCCTACTTTATCAAAAAAATTACATTCTTCTTCTTAGGTTGCTATTTTTCTTTCCTTGTTTGTTGTTCATTTTCTGGTACAAGTATCTGTCATCTATCAAGTTTAAATAGTTTGATTTTTCATTTGGTAGGGTATGAAATACTATATGTTGTGAAAGAATTTGACCAATACCCCCAGAAATATATGTCGTTGATAGCGTTACTTTCAGCTACGAAACAGGTTCACAACTGAGCTTTCCTAGTGTGCGGGAAGGTGATTTAGATCATTGTTTGGACTGAATTTATCGGTACCCCAATGGATGAGGAGTGGTGCATATCCGTGCAAGTCTCCCTAGATTATCAGAATATAGATATTACAAGAATTTAGGGTGCCCTCATCCTTACTTGAATGATCATTCCTGATAAATGGCCTACGTATCCCGTATTTATAGGGAATCAAGTTCGTACATAGTTCTATGGGTCGTGGGCTTATGAATCGTAGAGATTAGGCACATTTAAAATAGTTTGTACTGATCCAATTGCTCATTTGTAGTTGTTGAAGCTAAATAGAAGTCTTTCAGGAGCTTCCAGAAGAGTCTTTTTGCAGGTGAACCTCTTGCTGGGCGGCAGATTGTGTATATATGCATGTACAATTCGTATGCGATCATATATCTGTAGTATATCTGATGTAGAATTGTTATTGAGTTGTATTTATCCTTCAAGAGTCCATGTTTATCCCTAATTTCATGCTCCTAAAGTTTAGGAGGACATCCTTATATGTTAAACTGCTTGTGTTTGTTGTCTGAACCTCGAACCTCAGACCTCAAATCCTCGAAACTCGGATCCTCGAAGCTCAAACCAAAATCACAAATGAACCTTGACATTCTGTACCTCAGCACTATAGAACCTCATCCATGTCTGAACCTCATGCTTCAAACGTCTGTAGAGCTTCTGGAACAGAATCTGTACCTGTCACTAAACCTCCATATACCGAGGTCCTAGATTAGAATTTTAGAGGTCCAAATATACTCATACTAAATTTAGGGCACAACAGCTATCCCCGGTTCCTCGAAGTCATGGAATGCAAGGGGAACTTTATGCTCATCCTCTAAAATATAGCCCTTATGACCCACTCAAAATGAACCCACAGATGAAGATACCAACATCTCATCCCTAAGCCTACATGAGCGTACTCGTTGTAGGAAATAAGGGAATTAACATTGTATCTTCCCAACCACATAATAATAAACCAAGAAGAACATGTCACATCATCATGCACGAACCTCATAAGTTCGAGCAAAGGAACCTCGTACCTTAATGTGCTTCACATGTCCACATTTAATTCCTGAAATAGATTTCAAAAATAAATTATATCCACAATTGAATAAAGAGATATAGATGAAGGTTATATATTATTTTGAATTTTAAAATTCAAACAAAACCCTTCCATCTCCCCTTAAAAAATGGCGTGACTCGGTACATGATCCCCAATTTAAAGAGCAATGCACTGCCCTTTTTCCTCCAATCATTGCATGACACCTGTCATGCCCTCCCACCTTCACACTCATATACACACACACACACCCTTCGTGTCTTCATATTTTCTTTTAACTCTTTTTCATCACCAAGGCTCTACAACTCCTCAACTTTTATCGAAGCAAGAAACACATGCGAACCAGGGTGAACGATCAACTCCGGCAAAGCACCCCGACCCCGACCGCATCTTCAATCTATTATCAGGTACACGATCTAATCAACCTTTTAATCATCTCTCCAACATTCATCATAAACTCATGCCTGCACGCACCTCGAGGTACACCCGCCTTCGATATGTGTGCACACACTTATCATTTAATCCCTCACATGATCTGTACGGCCATTACCGTCTTAATATTGATTACATCTTGATGTTTATGGTTTGATCTTTGATTGCATGCAAAACTCACCATCTATTCTGCAAATAACCATGGTACATACACCCTTGCACGCCTTTATAACCCTTTGCCTGCAAAATAAAAATCTGGTCACATAGTTCATGTGTTGACATGTTAATATATCTGTTGATTGGCTTGTTTATAGTTTACCATGTTCAGACATTAGGTCTTGCCAAGCAATTTGTATTTTATATCCATTCCATATGCGAGTGTAGTCGCCTTGAGCTTCGCAGATAAAACTCTCATTTATGTAGAGACAGAGTCCTCAAATTAGATCGATTTTGGTATGAATTACATTGATTCATCCGCATGGTTGCAGCCAATGCTCCCATAACCCGTTCCAGTAAAAGTCTGAGTCAAAACCCCGTTCTCTGAGCATTACCCGGAAAATCCCAACTTCAGCGTCAATGACCTCATGATCCCCAATAGAACCTCGAACCTTGGACCTTAACCCCCAAACCTTGAAATCGGGACCTTGAACCTGTGAAACTTAATTTTTAAACCTGTGAACCTTCCAACTGATAACCATCATCCTGGCATCGCGTTTAGACCCACCGCACCTGAACCAGAGGTCCATAAATTTCTTCTTTTAATCTTCAAGGCATTCCAGCTCATTCTACAAATCTCCCTTTTGGTTGATGTTCCCTATAACACTGATTCCATCATTTTGCAGATGGCAAGTCAATCAAACTCTTCCACTCCGTCTACCAGCCTGTCCAAGAGAGCCCCGCAAGAAAATGAAAACCTGGACCTCTACTCTTCCTTTGACTCTCCTGCCTCTGCAATGCCTTTAGCAACCTTTGCCCCTAGAGTGAATGCCATAACCAGATCAAAAGCCCTGGTTCTTAATCCCGAAGAAGCCCGTATCATCATGAGACCCATGTCTTACACAAATGAAGCAGGACCCTCCCAGCCCAGGTCTTCTCCACATAAAATAGTACTTCTAAATGACACAATACAGGAAGATAGAGAAGGTGAAGCCTTGGTGAGCCCAGGTTCTAGAGGCAACCCCCCAAGCTCATTACACGAAAGCAGGGAGTCATTCTAGGAAAGTTTCAATCATGTTGAGAGTCCGTTAACTAATTCTGAGCCTGAGGTTACGAGAGAGAATTCCCAAAACAGAAAGATAAATTTATATTGTGAGAACATGGACTCCCAATTGTCCTCCATTAAGCTAGAAAATTTGTTGGGAACCTGTAGCCCCGGGTGTAGGCTGGTAGCTCCTCAGCCATAGGTTTGAGAACTTTGAACCTAATTGCACAATCCCGAATGTTATACTTTCATCAGCCTACTTTAAGCTAGGGCTAAATCTACCTCTGCACCCGTTTGTCCAGGAGGTTCTAAAGTTTTACGACATAGCTACCCATCAACTCACTCCAAACTCATACCGCATGGCCATCTGTATGTTTCTAATTTACGATATTAAGCTCTCTGCTAGATTGTGTGCCCCTGAATTAGGGTATTTCTACAAATCAAAAGAAACTGGGAAGAAAGTAAGCTATTTTTATCTGGCCGCATGGCCGGCCTATGCAAGTCGATGCATCAATGGAACGAAGGATCTCATGTCTGGATGGCATGATCACTTCATATATTGTTATGATTGCCCTTAGTACATGAAATAGTTTAGCATAGCTCCTAGTAAGCTTCTAGATTCGAGGTACTCCTCCTAAGAGTATCAGCTTCACAACTATATCTCTTTAATTCTCTCCTCTTCTTCTTGTCTTCAAAGAAATCCCCAAGCAGACTCTTTTTTCTGGTAGGAAACTCGAAAGAACTAAGCAGGAACTAAAAGTTCAGAGAAACGTTGTTGAATGACCTCTCGATATCAGTTTATAGGGATGATATCGATGTTGAGGTCTCACCTGATAGAGGTTCAACTTCGGTCATGTTACCTTTTTCGCATCCCATACCCTCATTTTACTTTTTTATCTTATACATCATACTCGCACTTTCGAATATTATTAATATGTCCAATTCTGACACATTCCCTGTTTTCATGATCTTTGCAGATATGGCTTTGGGTGTTCCCAAATTTTTGAAGCAGGAAATCAAGTATGAAGACCTACATAAAGATGAAATGGATTTTGAGATAGCTCCCCTCTCCATCCCGCTGACTAGGGGTAATAGTAGTGTATCCATATGAAAGAAGTCATCATCATCTTCTAAAAGAAGACTCCCTCTAGAGCCTCCCCGGACCTCCGGTTCGCGACAACTAAAGAAAGCTAAGGTCCAAGCTTCTTAAGACACCATTGAACCTGAACCTCCTCAGTTTTTCCTACACCTAACAGACATGCTAGAAAACCACATCTCCGTTGGTGCTATGGATGAGTGGAATAAGATGAAGTTGGCTAACGCTTCTCGAGCAATAACATATGCCAATGCCCAGAGCTTGTTCTTAAAGCTGAAGTTTTGTCAAGGATTGTGGTGTAATCAACCAATGTACTTAATTTTAAAATTAATTAAGCTAAGTAAAACATAATGTCATAATTATATTAACAGTATAGTTAGTAGTCACTTATAGACAATACATTTAAAAGTATTAGTTAGGTGACAGTACATTTAAAAGTTATTGTCTTGTATAAAAGAATAAAAATGAGTCATTTAGTAGAAGTTCACTAAGTGTTCATGCACAACATGATTCAAAACTCAGACATCAACATTTCAAGCACTCAAGCCTATGATAGTACATTATAAGTGACAATACAATTGGAACAGACAACAACAACTATTCCATTGACAGTAAACTTGGCGTAGAATGAAGATTTGAAGACAGCAAATATTACTGACAGCAACTATTCCATTGACAGAAAACTTGGCGGAGAATGAAGATTTGAAGACAGCAAGTATTACTAACATCAACTATTCCATTGACAGTAACTTTGGCGGAATAGTTGACAGTAGTTTTGGAAGACAGTATGTTTCATAGACTATCTAGCTTGACAGCAATGTATGCGAAGCCAAAGATACTGTCACAACAGAGGAGCTAAAAGTTGACAGTAAACTTTTAGTGAAGCTGACAGTCTGTTTCTAGTAGCAGACTAGATAGTGAAAATACAAGGAATGATTTGGACATTTTTATCTAGTCTACTACTGCAACTTGGGAGAAGACAAGCAAAAGGTAAAGCGTGCTAAAAGAGTAAAAGATTTCTGCATATCTCAAAAATGCTTTATCTACAAATGGAATGAACACAAATTTGAATGGAAAAAGTAAAGTTTCCATTTCAAGCTTTGTCCTAGGAACAAGAGAAAGTACACTTGTAAATGGGATATGTGTTTCAGTATAAATACACATATCTCACAAATACTTTCTTTCATGCAACTAAGCTAGAATTTTTCAAGTGTAGAAATATTAGCAAACCCTTTGTTATTGTATCTATCAAAGATGGAATTATTTTCCAGTCAGTTGTAGTAAAACAAAAAATATTAAAATTATTTTTTGAAGTTTAAACACTATCTTGCTTATCTATTTTTATTGTTTGCTTCTTAATACTTGTTAATTAAGATTCTTGTTTGTTGTTAGCAAAAATCTTGTATAATTAATCAAGTTACATTCAACCCCCCCTTCTGCAACACTTATCTTACCTAACAAGTTTGATAATAAGATAGTAGAGGCAGCTCGTGGGGACTTGAAGCTCCGGGAAGAGCATAAGCAGCTGAAGGCCAAGGTCTAGGGGATGGAAGATGAAGAGAAAAGCTGAAGGGATCAATCATGAAGATGAAAGCCAATCTCCCAAGTGGCAGAACTTCAAGATAAAATTGACAAATTTACCTTGGCACTGGGTACCTATAAGTCCCTCAGGGTTGACCCGGAGAAGGCCAAATACAACCATGGTTATAATCATGCTGTGAAAGACTATATCTCCACCACCCTAGAGCACTTCCCGAACCTGAACTAGTCATTGATGGGTACAGATGCATTAGCCATTGTGAAGGGAATTAAGGATGAAATTTCCAAGAAAGCTCAGGTTGAGAAGGCTCCTGATGCAGTGACGGTTGCACCCAAGGTTCAAGCTTTGGGTTCCGAGGTTGGAGATAAAGATTTACCGTCTGACCTCGAGGTTAAGGCTATCACAATCGAGGAACAGGTAGCAACGGCTTCTCCAATAGCACAATCTTCTTAAGCATCCCTTTCCTCAATCTCTTTAAGTAACTTTGAACAATATCAATCATGGTTGGGGTTTTTATAAATATTTTATGGCAGTGCCACATTAAATTTTTAAATGAAGGTTTCGTAAGATGTAATTTAAATTTGGTTTCTCCGCTTTTGAATTGTATGTATACTTTTCCTTACCTGAACCTGCATACTTTAAGAGAATATCTCGTGCACACATATATACATGCTAACATACTAGTTACATACATAAGTAGTTTAATGCATAACTTTTCCATGCTATATGAGCATATAATATATCTCCCTCAACATGCCTGAACCCTAGCAATATGTCATAAGTTTTCTGACAAGTAAAAGCATGTATAGGCTTCTCATGGGCATAAAATGGTTTTTAACTTGTAATTGACAGCCTTGTTAGGAATCAAGTTATATCGATTAAGTAAGAGTCTAGGTAGATGCCCGTATAAAGCCTAAGGTAGATAACTCATTTATTGTCAGGGCTTTATATGAGGTTTTCAATAGTGATCCTCATAGGCCGTAGTTATTCATGATTACCTGCGAACTTGATTTGACAAAAATTTTACAAATAGAAGTAATGAAAAGTAATTCATAAATCTGATATGTCAGGATTCACTAGGATAATGAATATTGATAAAATGAGTGTCTGTAGTCCCTGACCATCAATAGGCGATTCGTAGACATGTTGTTCCAGGGTTTTCACAGAATCTAGAAGTGGGTGGAGAGAGAGGCAGTCATGAACCTGAGGTATCAGGATCTTCATTTAACCTTGAGCACGCTTATGAGGTGACTCGTGAACCTGAGGTATCAGGATCTTTATAAACCTCGAGCACGCTTATGAGGTGACTCATGAACCTAAGGTATCAGGATCTTCACGAACCTCTTGTACTATGAGAGAGAGAGAGAGGCAGTCATGAACCTAAGGTATCAGAATCTTTATGAACCTTATATCTAATGATCTCCGTGATCTTCCAAAAATGTTTGAAATTTGGTGTTTTCACCGTTCCAAGTAGAGCATATGTACTACCCCCCGAGTTCTTTGACAAAAGTATCTCTTTAGAGAAGAACTCAACATGAGCTTTATTGATGAACCTCTTAAGTGTAATATACAACCTACTTATAATTGAATAAACTAGAAAGAAACTTCCATAATGCTTCAAAGAAGATATTGAATTGATAAAATAATCTCATCGATGAGGTGCACATGCGCTACCCCCCGGGTATAGAAAGCAACAAATGAATCTAAATTAAAAACTGAGCAACTATAGCTAATAAGTTGTCTTTATTGATCCTAACCTGAAAGAGGTCTACTTGTCGAGCATCTGTGAAGCTATTATTGATAATACTTTTTAAGATGTTCATCATTCCATGCCCTTGGAATGAGCTTCCCATTTAAATCCATCAAGTGGTATGTGTCTTCCCATAACACAAACATAATTTGATACGGGCCTTCCCAATTTACCCCAAACACACCATGGCCCGGTACCCTCATGTTGGGCATCATTCGCCTGATAACTAAGTCGTATACTTTGAGAGGTCTGGCACGAACCTTCTTGTCATAATACCTACGGGTTCGCTATTAATAAGCTGCGAGCTTCATTTATGAAGAAGCTCGAACCTCTTCTACTAGGTCCAAGGTTAAGCGATGAGCAACCTCATTATTCCCAGCCTCGAAGTTGGTTCTCCGGTAGGACCCCACCCCAATATTAACGGGGACCATAGCTTCACAACCGGTGAGAGTGAAAAGACATTCACCTGTAGTGGTTCAAGGTGTGATACTGTAGGACCACAAAACTATAGGAATCTCTTCAGGCTAGCATTATTTACTTTCCTCGAGCTTCGACTTCAGAGTATGTTTGATGATTTTATTGACAGCTTCTGTCTAACCATTGCTCTGAGGGTGGCAGATGGTCGAGAAGCTCTTTTTTATTCTGAGGTCCTCACATAGACCTCTCATTTCTTTGCTATCAAATTACTTTCCATTATCTGAAATAAGTTTGTACATAACTCCGTACCTATAGACAATGGCTCTATAGACAAACTCTTTTAACTTTCTTACAGTAATAGAAGCTAAAGGTTCAACTTCAACCCATTTAGTAAAGTAGTTCATAGCTATGACAATGTACTTGACTTCGCCTTTTCCCTTAGGAAGCTTTCCAATTAAATCAATCCCCTAGATAGCAAAAGGCCAAAGACTATATAGAGGTTTGAGAGATACAGTTGGGTTGCTGTTAAAGTTTGCGAGCCTCTAACATCGATCACATGCCTTGGAGAACTCATGACAATCAGACCTCAAGGTTGGCCAGTAGTACCCCTGACCGGGTATCTTGTGGACTAAGGAACCTCCTCTAGAGTGGTTTCCACATATTCCTTCATGAACCTCTCGCATGATATAGTGACATTCATCTCCAGCAATGCATCTAAGTAAAGTTTGGTTAAAATCCCTTTTGTAAAGTACACCATCATAAATCACGTACCTTGCAGCCTTATATTTTAGCTTTCGAGCTTCATGCTTGTCTTCTGGGAGAGTTCCTTTCTCGATGTATTCATGAATTGGAGAGGTCCATAGGTTCTCTAGTCACGCTGTGACCTCCAAAACTCCCCCAATGACCTATACTTTATTTCTTTTCTGCCATTCTTGAATCTGAAACGAGGTTCGTGATAAATAATGAACCTCTTTCTTTTCTTGCATTATCTGTTCAATGCTTGGTTGAGCCTGAAGCTCCAGTGGGATGACACCCAGCAAACTCGGCATTTTGTTGGAGCCAAATTTGGCCAAGGCATCAGCATTGGCATTCTTTTCTCTTGGAATGTGCTCGAGCTTCACATTCCTCATCCTCGACATGAGGTCTTGGACATACCTGAGGTATAGCTCTGTGCGTTCACCTCTAGCCTAGTAGCTTCCATGAACATGCCAAACAAACAGCATTGAGTCACTGAAAACATGCATACTTTCCACATTCGCCTCTTTTACAAGTTTCAAACCTTCTATTAAAGCTTCATACTCGGTATCATTGTTGGTGGGGTTGAAGGAGAAGTGAATTGAGCTTTGGAGGTGGTGCCCCTCCGGGTTTATTAACTCAATCCCCGCATCTGCTCCATTTCCATTAACTACCCCATCTACATACAAGCTCCACTATGGAGCATAGCTTTCTTTATGAACCTCTTCTTTTAGAAGCTCTGACACTTCACCAGACGAACCTTGTTCCATAAAAGGAGGAAATTATAGCAAGAAATCAGTTAAGGCTTGCCCTTTAATTGCAGTCCTTGGTTTAAAATTAATATCAAATTGTCCAAGTTCGACAGCCCACTTCATCACCCTATCTGAAGCTTCAGGTTTATGCAGAACCTATCTAAGAGGGCATGAGGTTCGTACCTCAACCTTGTGAGCCTGAAAGTACGGTTTGAGCTTCCGAGATGCTAGGATTAAAGAGTATGCGAGCTTCTCCATATTGGTATATTGAGTTTCTGCATCAATGAACCTCTTGCTCACATAATAAACAGGGTATTGAACTTGTTCTTCCTCTTTAACTAGGGCAGCACTGGTTGAGTACTCGGACACAGCTAGGTAGACTATTAGAGCTTCTCCATCGATAGGTTTAGAAAACAATAACGAGCTTCCCAAGTGTTCCTTAAATTTCTTGAATGCGACCTCACATTCTGAGGTCCAATTAAAGTCTTTCTCCTTCTTTATTGCCTTGAAGAACTCTCGATATTTGTTTGAAGAATGAGATACAAAGCTATTCAGAGCAGCTACCCTTCCAATTAAGCATGGAACATCCCTCAAAGTTCGAAGGGACCTCATTTTAACAAGGGCTTTGATCTTTGCAGGATTAGTTTCGATCCCTCTGTGGTTCATGATGAAATCCAAGAACTTTCTAGATTCAACCCCAAAGACACATATTTTAGGGTTGAGCTTCATGCGGAACCTCCTTAGGATGTCAAACATTTCTGATAGGTGAGCAACATGATCGGTTGTTTTCTTTGACTTTACCAGCATATTGTCAACATAGACTTCCATGGTCATGCCAATTTGATCCTTGAACATGAGGTTCACCAATCTTTGATAAGTAGCTCCAGCATTGAGCAACCCAAATGACATCCCAATATAATAGTATAATCCTCTATCATTTATAAAAGAATTATGTTCCTGATCAGGTTCATACATATGGATTTGATTATACCCGAAATAAGCATCCATGAAGCTCAGCAGGTTGTGTCCAGCTGTTGAATCCACTAGCTGATCAAACTGTGGTAAAGGGAAGCTATCATTCGGGCAAGCTTTATTCAGACCAGTGAAGTCCACACAGGTTCGCCACTTTCCGTTGGGCTTCTTGATTAGAACGGAGTTCACTAGCCACTGAGGGTAGAGAGATTCACGTACCAGGCCAGCTTTGAGCAATCTGTCAACCTCTTCCTTTAGTGTAGAACCTCTTTCCCTACTAATAGCTCGGCATTTCTGCCTTATGGCCCTCTTCTCTAGATCAATGTTTAGTTTATGGCATATGACCTTCAGGTCTATGCCAATCATATCAGAATGACTCTATGCGAATACATCCAGATTAGATTTCAGGAATGTGACCAGGGTTTCTTTTATCTCATGCTTCGACTGTTTCCCAACCTTGAGGTTCTTTATTGGATCAACTTCATCTACCGGTATTGATATGGTATCTTCGACAACCCCAACTTTTTCCTTAGTTTCTGGCAATCATGGATCCAAATCAATTTCCACCAGAACCTCGTGGTTCCGAGCTTCTGGTATAACAACCTCAGGATCTCTCGGGAGGGCTTCCTGATTTTCGAGCTCCTCATTTCTTGGAGCTTTCTGCATTAGCACCGATACATGAGCATTCTCCCCCGGAAAAAACAACATTCTGGTAAGGTTCTTTATCTGGATGTTGTACATACATGAAAATGTTGTAAAAATCTTTCTTCAGGACCTCCTGTTCCTGAGGTTCTCTATCCAAACTGTAGGTCAGATGCAGGTACTTACATGCCTTCTCGACAGAGTGTAGAGCATTGTTATAACATTCCCTCGAATCCACCTGTGAATCTCGTATACAACCGATCCCATTAGGAGTTGGGAACTTCATAGCCAGATGGTAAATCGAAGATATGACACACATATACTTTAACAGAGGTCTCCCCATTATTGCCTTGTAGGAGATATCTTCGTTAACCACCATGAATTCTGAGAATTGTGTGATTGACTGAGGTTCAGCTCCTAAAGTGATTAAGAGGTTCACACATTCCACGATCTGGACTGAGTTTCCTGTAAACCCATAGAGCTCACTATAGGCTAGCTTCATTTCTCTGTCCAGGTAACCCATTTTCTGATAAGTGTTGTAGGCAAGCACAATAACAGAGCTTCCATTGTCTACGAGAATCCTGTGCACATTCAAACCTCCAATAGAGATGGTGACTACTGGGGCATCATTTTGTGGGTGGTGAATCCACTTAGGGTGCTCCCCTGTAAAGTTTATGTCCATAGATTCCCCCTTGAAGAGCATTACGAGTATTTCCACCCACATATGATCTTCCAATTGTGGTTCGAATGCCCCCAACCCTAGTAGGATTAGCCTGCTTCTCCTTGTTAGTTTCCTTTTGAGGTTTATTCTCTTTGAACCTTTGAGCTTCCTGGGCTACGAACTCCGTTAAGTACCCCTTTCGTAATAGGTCCTCAATTTGGTCTTTTAGGTGACGGCAGTCAGCCGTTTCATGACCATTAATGTCATGGAAAGCATAGTACCTTGCCATATCCATCCTTCTAGGAGGCCCGAGCCTAGGGACTTTCTGAATACCTCAGTCTTGTCCGCAACTTCAAAGATGTGTTAAATTGAAGCCATGAGAGGGGTATACTCCTCATATCTGTTCAGACTCCTGGGAGGAGGGCTTCTACCTCGATTCGAGATTTGAGCTTCAATGGTAGTCACTGTGATAGGAGGTGTCTTAGCATTCCGAGTTTCATCTTTAGAACTGAGGTTCGGATGTTGGAGGTTCTTTTGCTCGAACCTCCATTTTTTGGGCTGTAAGACCAGTTTCTCTTGTTCTTGCTCCATTTATTCTGCCCTAGATCGTCTTTCTCTTTAGAAAGCTTCTGGTGCGATTGCTCGACCACCGTGAAAAATTTAGCCCATTAACTAGGAGAAAAGCATCCCTTAGTAACCACCACACACAAAATCATGAACACGTCAAAAGGGATCCTTAATTTTATATTCTAGATGAGTGTTATAAAAAACGGAAATCAGATTTAGACGGTGAAGACACGGAACAAGAATTAATCAGATGAATCGGGCACTAATCGGAATGATTAATTGGATAATCAGAAAAAACGGAAATCGGACTTAATCGGTGAAGACACGAAACATGGATTAATCGGATGAATCGGGACTAATCGAAATGATTAATTGGATAATCAGAAATTTAATCAGTTCGATGAACTACCGAATAGGGATTAATCAGTTAATCACCGATTTTTAGAACATTGATATTCTGTTCTTTTAAATAATAAGAACAAGCATTAAGTCATAAATTTCAAATTCTTCAATTGACTAGGCTGTTTTGATCATGATATGAGTTTCCAACCCGACTAAAACAGGGGAATGAAATTTCAGTACATTCAAACTCATCAACAGAATACACATTCTTATTAACAGGATTGAAATCCCATGATCAAAACGATACCGAGTTAGTTATCTGTAGATTCAATCTGAAATATGAAAATTTCCCTACTGCAGAAGCTGGATCTTGGTTTTTAATTTCGTCTGTTAGATTGTGCTAAACTAACTATTTATTTTACCCAAGTAATTCATACGTGTCAACAGGAAATTTCTGCAAACATGTCATTCAGCAAAACAATGTTCTGTAAAAACACGTGTACTCTACATATAATTGTAGTACAACACGGTGACGGTGAATGCTGATAATATATTACTGATACTACTGTGCTTTACATAAAATTGTCTTCTACTAACTTCTTTATCTCCTCCAGTTTCTGTATCATTCTCGGATTCATCAGATCCCTCGCTTCTTTTAACAGAGTGCCTTCTCTGCTAAAATGGTATGCATTCACCACTGTTTTTATCCAAGTGTGCAGCTCCACAGGAGTCCTGTTGTGAAATCATTCAACAGAACCACTTAAAACTTCGAATATTCTTAGTTCCCCTCTTTCAAGATGTAGGGCCTTATGTTTTCTAAATGGAGGTAGTGGATAAACAGTTAAAAGGAAAAATTATATTATTAAAAAAGTTCAAAATTATAAATAAATAAACCTTAATAAAAAGATCCCAGCCAAACCTGTCAAGGGTAGTTTACTTGGTCACAGATGATCACATGAACTAAAACACATATACTATGTAAAATCCTATGCAAGAGGAAATGAGATCACCACATAAAGGAAACGGATATACTTCATTCAGGAAACTAGAACCCTAGGAGGAAACATTTTATTATACACCTTTTTCATTTTGAGTGTTCTTGCACACTGCAGTATGCAAGAATTTGACAAGTTTCCTTTTCATGGAACATAATTTCAGCATTTGTGTAATTGGGCAATTTCTCTTCCAATATAAATACAGGAGCACGTAAGACCAATTATTGAATAGAAACCAATCATACTTGATAAACTTTAAAAGTAGGAGACATACGTGTACAAGCAGTCAACATCCTTTCCTTCGAGCTCTTCTCCAGGGGTGAAAGCATCTCTTAGAGCACCCAACCTCTCTTCAGGATCATTAATTGTAAGAACATACTTAAGTATCCTAATCTCTTTAGGCATGAGCCTCTGAAGATTTCCTCTAGATGTCATGTATAAATGATACAATATGTCTTTGACCTTCAATAACCAAAAAAAATGAAAGTATTACAAGAGAGGTAGTCATATATATATTAAAGAGCACAAATAAAAGTGAAAAGCCTTGAAGTACGATGCAAATATAAGTATACTTCATCTTTCATCATGTTTGAATCCTTGGCAGCTGACCAAGCTTTCGTAATCATGAGAACCAATGCTGAATCAAGCTGATTTTTCTCCGCCAAACTGTCTATTTTTCTGCAAGCAACATCTAAAGAAGGAGAATTGATGATATCTTGGAATTTCAGCTCTGCTGCATTTAGTGCTTCCATACTTTCAGTTGCAGTGTCGTATGTTTGAACAGCAGCCAGACACATGTTTCCGAGTTTTGCAATAGCTGTGAGGGAAAAGAAACAAAAGGAAAGGGAACGCATCAGCACATACACAACACTCTATGCAATCCTCGCTGGTCACGGATTCATAACCAGAACAAGAGAACTTAGAACTTAGTGTGTATACCATGTCTAACTTTCATAGCCATTTTTAATTGAGATTGATTAAATTATCCATGATCCTAAATGCAGAGAAAGTTACAAAAAGAAATAAGCACATACATATTTAGTTTACGTGAATAGTTATTTAAAACCCAGAACGCTTTCAAACTCAACTCTATACTTGAAACCTAATCCCTTGGCTAAAATACTAGAATTGTCCTAAACGATTCATCCAGTCTCGGCCATCCATATAGATTGATCCAGCTTATCGACTTTAGTCCAACAAGGACCGCATGATAGGATACAAATGAATAATATACTACATGTCGCACTTTATTTTCACGATTCAACAACCACATGTAAGAATAATATATGTAAAAAACTAAGCTTCTACGCCAGGAGATCAATCTCTGATATTAAGCAGACAATAAAGTAACTGACACTTATAAACTCCAGTAGAATTTTGGTCACTTTAAACAAGAGAAAGGGAGAGAAAAGCATTTTACCATCTTGTTCTTCTGGATCATCATAATAAGATTCTGCAACTGTGTGAAGATGAACAAAAAATTCCTTTGTAAAATCTTTACGACGTCTGGAAACAATTTCACTCATCTCGGATGGTGCATTTCTGATAACATGAAGAAGTTCATTGTGTCTTATCACATCATCATCAATCTGCAGATAGAAAATATTTAAATTAATCCTTTATATAAACAACAAAAGGTAAAACAAACTAATAATTGCAGTCCCGCCACTAAAAGGAATATGCATCATATAATATCCAGCTGCAAGCAAAATCTACTAGAGACAGATGTTGTCAGCCTGATCGCTACAAGAGAAGGAAAGATGAAATATATATGCACAAAGAGACATCTAAAGTGCTACAAACAGATAGTATCTGTAAACATGAGCGCAAAATGGGGCTAGATAAATTATACATTGGACGTGCACTTCTGATTACATCACACAGAAAAAAGGTCATAATATTTAGTTATATACTGGTAATATTTAGTTATATACTGGTACATCAAAAATCACAAAAGGTGGGACGTATCCAATAATTAGCAGAACTTGAACATCAAACTTCAACTATAGGTATTAATAGAACTACCTCTTTCAGCTTTCTGCGAAGCCGAAGTAATTTGTGCTTCATTCCAGCATCAGTCTCAGTATCTGCTCGGTCCTGACATCGTTTATAGAAGTGAGGACGGATATTATCCCATTCCTTGCTGAATGCTAATAATCTTCTCCAGTCTGTTGGAGTCGGTTTATCGACCATGAAAACATCGATTAATTTGTCACAAACTCGAATCATTTTATGTCCATCTGGAGATTCAGAAGCATCAGGTTCTTCTGAGTTGGGGACTTCATGGCTAGTAGTAAGATCAAACTGCTTGGTACTCGCTATACGTTTTTCCAGAGAATCATCTGGAACTGTGGCCGATCCACTAGCAACAGCTAGACAAGAGAAGCATTGCCGTTTTCTACTATTAGGAGACAGATAGGAACCTGTCATTTAAACATAAGTTAGTCGACCAAACTTTCTTTGAACAATTATTATCCATGAACGCAATGCTCATGCACTCAAAGATACTGAGTACAGACATAAAAGGAACAAAGTTGAGCCATCCAACAGAGACTAATAAACGAGCATTATATCTGACTCAGGAGCTCTGTGTGACATGATCAAAATCTCCAACCAGGACGTACAAATGTAGGTTTTGAAGGGGACAACCCTTCTAATATTAGATAGTGCGACTATCTTCAATAATATGCATGCCGAATCTTTTGAGAAAGTATATTTTTACGGGAAATAGTATTATAAGAAAAATGCAGAGGGACTGGAACTGCAAGGACCACTGATTAAGCAGCCCAACAAACTAACTCACACAACCCTTTTTAACGCCTTCATAACAACATCTATTACAAAAGATAGTAAACAGCACATGATCTCCAAGTGACGTCTTTTTCATGAATTAGTGGAATAGAATTCTCCCAAAGCAAAGAATTTTGACAGAGAATTAGGAAGATAAGACTTCAATTAGCATAAATGTATGTGCGTGTGTGTATAATTCCGATTAAATTGTACAAACAGAATATTAATTATTACCCAGTAAGAAATCTTCTCTCACCTCTTAGGATCTTAGCAAATGACTCATACACTACCTAACCTTTTGGGTTACCATTGTGGCGTTGCACAACGTGCAGAATCAGAGAACCGTCAAAATATACATCAATAACATATCTTGTAAAAACTCGTTCAATAAAATAGTTGCATCAAAGTAGGTTGAAATTTAAATCCACTACAGGTTAAAAAGAACAATTAGTCAATCACTACTTATCATCACTCTATTAGAGCTATACTACAACTAGATTAGATAGCACCTACAGTAGATAGGTAGTGAGAACCATGGGTTACAAATATACAAGGCCGTTTTCTACAAGCAATAGATAAGAACACGACAGGAATCTCACACAATACAAATATCTATCCACCCAAACATTGTAGTTCCATTCAACAAAAAATTGATCATGTAACAACTACAGTCATGTTCATCACGTTCCTAGCCTATCCTCTCAAGTCACAAGTGCAAAAACTATAGTCTCTTCTCCGTATCACATATACGTTGGGCAGTGCAACACCCCTTAACTCCACATTAGTACGATATCATCCGTTTTGGGTCATGGCCAAACCCGCACAGATTTGTTTTTGAAAACCTCCCAAAAGTTACTAATGAATATAATTCACCGCTTATATTCAAGATAATTCTTCTTTATCTCACCGATACGCAACTCGGGTTGAACACCCCTTCACATTATATTTCTATTTACTCGCTTTATTCGGGTGTTTAACTAATTCAACTCAAAATAATCCAAACCTAGAGTTCCAATTTTGTTATATACAACTCCCCATTAATCAATTAGATAAATTAGCAAATTATAACAATTTCCACAACGAAATGAGAGATATAAGCATACATACACAGCATACAAACCCAAAAAATGAATGATAGAGAATAGTTACCTCTGAACTGAAAAGCAACCCCAGCAACACGAGGTGTTGAAGAAGAAGAAGAATGAGATATAAAAGTTGAAAAAGGAACGAGATGAGAAGAAGATGATGCCGCCATTTCCATTTATTTCATCATTTCCCCATCATATATATTAGATACATACGCTACTACTAGTGTAGTTGTGTCCCATTTGTTTTTTCTTTTTTTAATAAAATTACTAGCTTATAATATGTGCTTTTATTAATAAATTATATATTAGTCATTTTATATAATTTAAATATTTAATTTAATTTAATATGATATGATAATTTATTTTATTATATATTTCTTTTAAATTTTACATATAATATTTTTTATATATTAATATTCATAAAATTTAATTATTAGTCATAATTTTAAATAAATAAAAAAAATTGAATGTCGATAAAATTGAGTTAGAATATGAGTACAATTGATAGGGTAAGTATGATTATTAGAATAAAAAATATAGAATATAATTTAAATATAATGTAATATTATCCCCGTGACTAGTTGTATAAAATGAGAACTATTGGTGATAGAGTTGTATGTATGATATATATTTTTAAAAGTATATTTTATTAAAATTGAATGAATATAATAACATAGTATAGATAGATTACTCCATCCCTCCCCCTTCATTTTATCCTAGTTTTATTTTGTTTAGTCAATTTTTGTCTTTAAATATTATTTTAACAGTACCTTAAATTAATAAAATGAAATTTCATGTAATTAAAAATTTATCAAAAATCAAATAAAGCATTAAAAAAATTAGAAACAAAAATTTATTATTCGTGAATTAAAAATATAATTGAAATATTCATATTTGAATTTAAAGTCACACACTTATTAAATCTGGATAAAAGTCTAAAAGTCTAATAAAATGTAAAAAATAAATAAATTCCTCTAAATCTGTAATTCACACTCTTCCCCCACCCCCTTAATTAGCCTACTTAATTATAATTATTTTCCGGAATAAATAATAAAATAAAAACACACAATAAACGAAAGACTCATATACATATATAAAAGAATGTCAAAATACATAAACGTTAGACATGATGATAACGCAAAGAAGAGTCATACATAAGTTTCTCCAACAATAATGATAGAGAAAACATAAACACATTATACCTATTCAACTAACAAGAGATACGAGTCACATATGGGTTGTCTTATTCTTTTACTTTCTAACAAAATTCAATGAGATATCTCCACGAATACGGAGTATAGAACGATAGTTGTCAAGTATATTTACTACTTTCTGTTGATAGTCCACATTCTTATTTAAAGCATTCACTATAAGGAGGAATCACTTTCAATAAGCACTTGATGGGCTGCTGATAACACAATCCATGAGAGAGCTTCATTAACTGTTAGTGTAGGTGCCCTAGAGGCAATACAATGTTTCTTTTAATAGACCTTTATGTCATTTGATTATTCAATAAACGTATTTATTATGACTTTAAATACTACAATATATTTGTTAGCATAATAAATGTCCTTAGAATCATGATACACATTGTATAGTTTAGTACATGACTTGAACTTGAGATTATATAATAGATCATATTCTTAAATGTCCCTAGTCGAGTATTATTATTATAGGACAATAATAATACATAAATA
>QRFB01000512.1:17037-68572 GCA_008931105.1 Oenanthe javanica | reverse complement strand
TAATCAAGATCGTGAGACGTTCTTGAAGGTGCTCGTGTGGATACCATAGAGGTGTTTTCGAGAAGAAGACACAAGTCGTGAAAGCTAGGATCTCCGTTGAGTTCGTAGAAGTCAAGACCAAGAAAAGGTATGATTCCGTTTTACACAAATCAGTCCGAACTTATACATGATCTTGCGTTAGGGTTCCGAATTTTTTCGTTATATTTATGTTTAATCCGCTGCGTTTTATGCCTCGGAACCCAACATTAACACCAATAGACTCGTCTTCAAAAACAGAGACTACACCTTTAACTCTCATATTCTCTCATATTCTTTACACTGATAAATGTACTATTGTGATCTCCAAGCACCATTCACACTGAAAACGACGACGACCCATTAATCACAGAGGCATAAATGTTTAATTTCAGACCATCTCTCATCCAGAGCTACCTCTTATTATCATCCCTACTCTCACTCACACCCTGTGAAACCCTTTGTTTGCTCCACACCTTCCTCCATTATACTACTTACTTCATACTCTAGTCTATTGCTAAGACTTGTGTGATAGGTTTGTTTTCCCACACCTCTATATTTGCAAAAAACCATATTCTCCGTGCGGTAGAAATTTTGACAACGACCTCAAGAGGTTCGCTTCTGAGTTTCTCTAATAGCCAACTAGGAGGTACTGCATGCATTGGGTAGAAAAATTGCAATAAAAGAAAACATATAAAAGATGTTTGACATTAGTCTCACACATTGGACACACAATTGGAGTAGTAACTCATTTACTCCTTGACAGATTACGCACATCAACATTATTTCTGCAAAATCCTCACATAATGATTTTCAAGTTGTGTTGAACATTCAATTTCCAAATTTTCTTCCAGCCATTCGATTGAGGTACCCTGGGACAATTACTATGTAGAGCATGCCAATATAAAGGGCATGTAGGAAGTTTGCACGGGTTCGCTTACGAATCATATTGAATACATATCGACGATTTTAGTGAAGGAACAAGGTTGACAAGTGGCAGGGTTTAAGTGGAGGAGAAGGGGGAGTGAAGAGGCGTGGTATACACAAACTCGGGAACCAATACACCTATTATTAAGGCGAGGTGTAAGCACACAGTTTTTCAAATTAAATTCAAGGGGTTTGAAGGGATAAGGGAACCCGAAAGTTTCGGGCAGTTGCAGATAATTTATAATTCAAATTTATGTGATTAATGGATAATGCCAAAGGGGATAATAAAGGGTGGAACCTTTGATGTAGATCAATATATGGGCAAATTAGGTTCCACATAGAGAATCTGGAAGCTATAGTCAATATTTCACGAGGTAATTTTTACTAAAATATTAAATAATTGAATAGGTAACAATGATTTTATGTTGTACGTGAATTGTTGTATAAATGTTATCATGAATTATTTCTTGTTTCTTACGTTGGGTTAGGCCATGTAAGCTTAAATGTAATTTGTGGAAGTTGTACATCAGCTCATAAAGAGTTATAGGCAGGAGGATTGAACCTCTGTTTCAGGACAGGTTCCTTTTGCATTTAATGGCTACAAGGAACCATGGGTAATTGTTGTGCCTAAAATCTCACATGGGCTAGATTTAGACCCATAGGTTTTTTGAGATCCAATCCATCATACAATTGAGCTCATGAAGAGGTTCCAAGGCTGGTTGAGAGGAGTTATAGAGGTTCCACCGTCAAAGTGAACCATGGAAGCTGCTAGGAAGGTCTAGAGGGTGAGAAACCAATCTAATGATAAATGATCACTAGGGGAAAGGCTCCTGGTGATACATCCACTATCCAAAGAGCTTCTAGTATTTCATGGGCGGAACCTATTTTGGAGGGGTTTCAGGAGGCCAATGAAGCTAAGGATTCATCTGGAAGGTCCTGGTTTGCTATAGTTTCTAGAAAACAAGTTCCATGTTCCAGTGGACAGGTTCCAGAAATTAGTTTCCAGAACATCTGCTGTAACGCTTGGGAAAATCTCGTTTATTTAATAATAATTAAGTGTGCTTTTAATATAATTTTTGGTGTGATAGATTATTTTTAATGCAATTAAATGCGTTTAGATTTTTATTAAATATGAAAATTACCCGATATGTGCTATGTGATCTCTGAGTAGTTTAAAATATTTTATTCTATTTTACTGTAATTTTTGTTTCATTAAAACTAGATTATTTTTATTTGTGAGTACCGGACCCAGCCCCTGTTGAAGATTGAAGACCTTGTCTTTGGTTCCTTTATTTCTATGGAAATGATAAAATCCTCAAAATAGATTTATTTTATTATTTTTGGACCATTCATAAGTTTTGAGGAATTTTGATATATATATTATATTAATTTAAAAATAATTATTTTTATATTTTATCCCATAAAATCTAATTTTGGGCTTTTTATTTTAATTATGGGGTAAAAATACTTTTAATCAAAATTAAGCCCTTAAATATTTCTAAAATATAAATAGTTTTATTAATAATAATTTTAGTTGAAAATCAATTAACACTACTTGTTAATTGGGGTCGAATTGCTTAACTAGGGTTTGAATTTCCTGAGTTAATTTGGTCAATTACAGGTGATTTGTTTTCTGTTTTGCTTGTATGAGTACTTAATTTGGAAGCTTGTGTTACGTACTTTATTATTGTAGTGTCAATTTCTATTGAAAATCTATTTTTATAAATTGTGTTCTTAGTTGCCCTCTTGGTTGATTTTAATTCGTGAATCGTTGTATGTTGTTTAACTGATTTACATGAGTAACTAGTTTGCGTTCTTGTGAGTCTATAGCTATTTTAGTTTTAAAATTTTGGTGGTTGAATTGTGCTGGTCGTTTTTGACCGGAATCTGAATTTTCTTGCTGGGGTCTTGTTGTTAGTAGGTTGGTTAAGTCTTGTATATGTGTAGCTACATGTGGGTATGAATTTTATTAAGTTTGATTGTCGTTCGTGGTTGTCGGATTTTTGAACCAATCGGACTTTTCTGATTTAGCCGGAATTGGGTCTCACAAGCTTCGTTCTAAAGTTTACTTATATGAATACATTACATGCTTTGCTGTGAGCTTGATGAGATCATTTGTGTCGACAAGGAACTGTTGATGCCTTGAGGGCATGTAAGGTAACAAGAAATTAGAAAATTACCAACAAAGAATGTTAAATTAGTCTCTAGGTGGACACTATTTTGCACAAATTATAAGAACACATGTATAAAGGCATGCATCCACCCACACATCTAAGGCCAAAAACACTGGTTATCGTTGGATGCAACTTTGGTATTGTGACTAATATACTCTGCAAACCAGAAATGTTAAGTTTAATAATGTGTAGGTGATAGGTGGATGAGCAAATATTTAGTAGCCTGGTAGGGTACATATAGCTTGGGAAATGATCACTTGCATATTGTTTCTGGTAGATAGAAAAAAAGAAAAGAAAATTAGAGCAAGTCCAGTTTTTGCAAAATTGGGTAATAAAATATTGCTTTTATTTTCCCATGGCTCATTAAGCTTACTATGTGGTTGTCAACGTGTATACTTGATTTGGAAACCTGATGTAGTGTTTAGAATAATTTTGTTTTGTTTAGATTTATCCTTAAAACCCTAAACTTCTTTTCTGAAAATGTTTCTCAACTTTATTTTCAAAAGTTGATTTTAATTTCAAAAGTTATTTTAGAAATTTATTTTAATTTCGGAAAGGGTTTTAAAATTAAGATAAATTATTTTTAATTTGAAAATTAATTTTATTTAATTATTTTAATTTATTTAGATAATAATTTAATTAATTCAAATTGATTGATTAATCTATTTTAATCGATTAATTTAATTAATTAAATATTATTTAAATATAGTTAAAAATAATTAGATTTAATTATTTTGAGAAATATAAATAATTTATTTATTTTACTTATCTATCTCTAATTATATAACAACATACTTTGACTCAAATAATATGTTAGAGGTTACTTTTATTTATCTGATTGCTCTTTTAATTACGAATCTTATCTGCTATATGATTTATATGCTCAATTGCTTGCTAACTGATAGTATGTGTTTATTAATTATTAATTGAGATTCGTTATTAGTAGAACGCATGGGTAGACACTAGAATCTAAATTAGAATATTTTTATTGTAGTTACCAGTGAGCTAATAGATAGACGAAGAGTGTGTAGTCGTCCCATTCACGCTAGGACAACTTTTACACCAGACAAGTATTTCTTCCTTGACAATCTTAAACACTTTTATTTATTTTTATTGTTTCATTTGTTCATGTCATGATAAATAGTTATTGTTCAGAACTATTTATGATTCATGTATTATTCTATGCATCAGAGATACTTGTTATTCGTACTCTGAATATTGGAAGATGATTATAATAAACTCATCATATCCAGCGAATTATTGTATAAATAACGAGGATATGGTCTGTAGTTGAAACTAAGCATACCTTATTTACTTGGGTTTGCTCTATTGGATTGGAATTCTAGCGTAAGATGCTCTGAAATAATAGTTCAGCATATTTAAGGGGATATGGTAACCATTTCATCCTCTTATAGGTTAACATTACTTGCCTATTTTGGTACTTATATTGAGAAATCCTTGTTATATCTATGGGTATAGAAATGTACCGATGAGCTATAAAGGGGTCTTATTGCTTTTGAACCTGATCAGGGGGCAATAGTGTTTATTTGTGTTGTATCCAATCCATATTGCCAGCATGGCTATTATATATTGATTTTGAGCAGGTGATTCATTTTTATGACATGCTACACTATTTCAGCTTGATTTATAACTGTGATTTATTTACTGTGGAGTTTTTATAATAAACTGTTGGATATTCTGTTCTCTACACAGATCTCATATTCTGATTTTATCTCTATTGTTCATATATTTGCTGAGCATTTCTTTAGTTCACTCTTGCTTTCTATTTACCTTTGCCAGCTAGTCAATATGAGCCATCACAGTTATTTTACCAGGAGTAGACCACAGAGGAATACGGGACTGCTCGGCCCTCGAGCCTCCCAGGTATTTAGCTGATCTAGTGGTCCGTAGATAGAAGTTTGTAATAAAATAATGATAGACTTAAAACTTATCTAGACTGTTGGTTTGAGTTGTGAGATACTTGTGTGTCTGTAATAAAGTAACGTTTACTTTTAGTTTCAGCTGCTTACTTTCATACTATAACTTGTTAGCGATCCTTAGTGATTGGCGGGGTCAGTGCATCTCTGATTCATTATTTATATTATTTTATTGTTGTTTTGTTGGTGACCCCCAAATTTAGACCCCGGGTTTGGAGGGCGTCACATCTGCTAAGTCATCCTGGAAGGACAGTCCTGCCTAGACTGTTTCACCTAATTTTTAGGATATGATTTCTCCACGATTGCAAGAGATAATTATCTTGATATCTATATCTAATCAAGGATAATTATGAGGTAAAGACATATATGTGCATATATGGCCAATTATTCATGAAAAGGAGCTTCCAAGGAGTCCAAACCAGTCTGGACTCTCCTTGCAGCTCAACTACCTCGAGATAAACATCAAACCAGAGGATAAGTCTTAACAAATCACAGCTGATTGATTATCCAAAGAGTCATAAATGCCAAGAGCTACATATGGACTTGATCCCTATATAGGCAACTAGCAAAGGGTTCGAAAAAAAGACTTGAAGGGAGGAGAGTAAGTGAAAAGTCAAGTATTTACTGGCACTATGAAGTACTTCGCTTGTGTAATCACTATTGGTTATATGCTTGTGACTTGAATCTTTACTAGCTCATTCCTTTCCACACAAAAACCATTATCCACCTTCTGTGGAAACTCTGTTAGGAAGCTGTGCCTTGACCAGATTCATTACTTTTCTTCTGCTATTCCAGTAAAGGGCTTTCATAGTGTTATAACCAAATTCCTCTCACAACAATAAATATTTGTTGATTGTTTAAATTCTGTTAGAAACATGTTGTGAATTTAATTGAAGAATTTAAAATTGAAGAAAAATAAAAAATTGAATGTAACAAGCGAAATCATGAACTATATAATATAAAAGTGAAGATGAACGAATTCAAAGAAATAAACTGAGACATGACCAAAGATATAGACAAAATTGGCGATAAATTATTTCAGTAAATTATTAGTGAATAATGATAAATTCTTAGCCTACAATTTTTTATGGTGTACAATTGATTGTTATTTAGTTAAGAATATATGTTAATATTCAATTATACATTTTACGGTCAATTATAATTTATTTTAAAAAAATATAATTTTTATGCATATAATACAAAATTTCACACATGAAATACAAAATTTCAGTACAAAATAAAAGTTACCAACAATTTAACTCAAAGTATTTTGTTAGGACAAGTTCTGTGACACTAAACAGTTCCGTTATATTTTTACTTTTAATAATATATCAAAAAAATTTCATTCTAAAAAATTCTTTCACATTCTTTTAGTATTAGTTTAAATAATCAAACGTATAATTTTGTACTTAATAATATTATATCTTATAAATTGGGAAAAAATTTAAATATCCGTCCATCGCACAAATTCAAATTTAGTATTAAGAAATAATGTCAAACACTTTTTAAGAAAAAAAAGAAAAGAAAATCACAAACCTAACAAATTGTTGTTTGAATTATGTTGTATAATTAACTTATAAATTGAAAAATGTATGTATTTTTCAATTTATAAATAATTTTTAGCTATACCAAACAGTAACTAAAAACAGATTAAATTAAAAAGTCTAATGAATTATCTCTTCTCTTCTCAAGTTGTTATTCGAAATTAGTTTCGACTCCAAACTCACGTGAAGAAAATAGAGATAAAATACTTAAAAAATAAAAAGCTAAGAAGATATAAAAAGCAGGAAGCGATTCCAATGTACTCTATTTATTAATTGCGAAAATGAAAATAAATTTTGGCCCATCAAATCAAAAACCAACTTGAAGAATCAATTGTAAACTCTGTCTCTTTTAAACTCTAACCGTTCTTCTTGCCCCTGCCCAGAATACAATTTTTATCAAACACCCATCTGTCTCTTCCTGTGATATACACACATATACATATATATAATCATTTACCAATTGGGTTTGGTGGGGTTTGATGATATGATGATAAAGCTTTGGAGATGGTACCGGAAATGCTTAGAAATACACCCTGTTAAAACTCAGGTTATTAGCTCTGCCCTCATTTGGGGGTTTGGTGATATTGCTGCTCAGACCATTACACACCACTCCACTCTTCGTAAACACAGATCCCAACATCAACTTTCATCCCTTGTAAGTCTTTCTCACATATGTTTTTGTTTGTGTTTGTGTGTGTGTGTGAGAGAGAGAGAGATTTCTCATATATGTTTGTGTGTGTGTGAGAGAGAGAGAGAGGGAGGGAGGGAGAGATAAATATTTTCAAGCTTTTGTTTTTGTATGATTTTTATGGTTTGGGAATGATGGGGTTTGTTGTGTTATTATATGTACAATTAAATGGTAAAATGTATACTTTTTATGTTGGTTGATTTGAAGTTCTTGATTTTTTTAAGTTTGAACCCTAATTTATTTGTCTGGATGATTTCACTGTTGCATTTGTACTTGCATTAAAGGAGATGAATGAGTAATATACATGTTAGGATAACGTTTAATGGCTATCTTTAGCAAGTTGGGTTGTTATCGACTCCTTTTATTGGTTTTTTATTAGCCAATGTTAGGTATGACATGTGGCAGTGGTAACAAAAGTATTTATACCAAACACGTTATTAATTTGAAGTACACTAGTAAGTTATAAGTAGGAACCGTAGTGACTTTCTAATATCATGAATTCATGATCATTATTGTTGGTGATAGTTGGAAATGAACATTTACTAGCCAGCTTGTGCGACATAAGTATATTCCGTGAAATGGAATTGGCGTAATAAATCAGATTATTCTTATCCTATTGAAAATATAATGTTATCGAATTTCACCTTGAAAAATATCTAGGTATTAAAAATGGAATTCAAAAATCATTATTTTACGGAGATTATTTAAATATGGGGCATCGCTTCTACATGCATCATATGTGCACACATTTGCTTGTGCAGTCATTTCTGACTGTGCGGGAATGTGCACATGGTTTGAAGGTGTTGAAGACTTGGAAATCACCTATGATTAGAAGCGCCCGAGTCAACTATCCAAGTAGAGTTGTTGGAGGTTGCAATATATGTGTGAGGGAAAGATTCTGGATGACACATTACACTGACATTTACCTTGTTTGAGGTTCGGTTTGATTCCATCGGCAGTCGGCTGCTGCATAAACTACCAAGAGATGTCGGAGTTATATGGATTCTATTATTTGTGGTGTGGCTGATTTTGTCGGAATAGTTGGTGATGATAGAAGCTGATTGAAAAATGAGTTTGGCTGATTTAAGAGTCATTGATATGAGAAGATATGGTTGGAGCAACGAAAAATATGAGATTTTGGAGTGAGATCAAAGAAATGTTGAGCTCATAAGTGTAGAAGGAAGTCCAGAATTCTGGAGAAAGGACTTGATAAGTAATACTACCAAAGCTCTAATACCATGAAGTTTTTATCTCTCTTATTTTTTTAATTATTACTACTACACAAGTCACCCACAATTTATTACATGATTCACCTTCCTAATTCTCAGCTATTAGAATATACAAAAATCAATCTAAGGTTATTTAGTATTTACCATTATTGCATATATTTATTCATCATTCAAAATTTCTACAAAACTCATAGCACTTACAATATTATATTATATTATATAATAATAATAATAATAATGATAGATAAAAAAATTAATGGTACTTTATTTCTTTCTCTCATCATCTTTCCATCTATTAAAAAAATTGACCTCAAGTTTTGAAATATGGAGGACTCCAAGTCTTGCAAGGGGCTTCGTACATAAGAATAGGCATGAACTTGTGGAAGTCACTGATAATTTGTAGACCTGATAACAAAGAAGCAATTAGATATGAGAAACTCAATGTGATCCACTGGTTCTTCAATTTCAGACTTGAATCGCCTCTTTAGTTCCTAAAATAGTTCACTTGTTCAGCCTTAATTTTTGGACAATAAATTTCTTTGTACTTGTTCTCCCTCAAAAATGTTGTAAGTTATCAATTTTGTGCAACATTTTGCTAAGAACATGAAGAGTATCTAATACGACCTTGATTCCAAGCCTGAAGTTAAAGCATTGTGGTGCAAATCAGATTACTAGACCAGAATAATTATATAAGAAACACAATAGATAATGAATGCAGATCTTCTATTTAAGCAAGAAACATATATTACTGATATTATATAAGAATACTTCAATCCAAAAGACGATTCACCACACTTCGAGGAGTGGTTAGGCCTCCACTGAGCAACAAACTAATCCAGACATTTCATACCCTACTCCGCTCCTTCTCACCTCTTTTTATCCTCCTCTCTGAAATTCCCAATTTACCCCTTTAGTAATATTTGTTATTACACACTTTCTACTGTCCCATCCCATTTTTCATATTTTTACTGCTCCTCCTAGTGTACGCAAGTAAGCCATCTTGATTCCTTGCATTACCCTGGGCCCAGACATTCACCTTGTCCTCAAGGTGGAAAGAAGGAAACAACAAGTTAATTTGGTGACAATCCTCCTAAGTCGCTTCCCATGATTGTAGTCCTGACCAATGTATCAAGACCTCCGTAGGTGTAGCACTGGACTGGTTAGATCGGACTCCCAAAACAGCGACCGGTTCCGACTCCATCATTAACTCGGGACTGAGCTGTTGAGGAATAGCAGGTGAAACATTACTAGACCCCACAACTTTCTTAAGTTGGGAGACATGAAAAACTGGGTGGATTTTGGTTGTCTCCGGTAGTTCCAGCTTATAAGCCACCTGACCTATTCTTTGCAGGATTGGAAATGGACCATAGAAACGGGCCGCGAGTTTTTTACAGTGACGTTTGGCCAGAGATTGCTGCCTGTATGGCTGCAGCTTCAAATACACCAATTTACCTGGTTGGAACACTACATCTCGCCTTGTAGCATCTGCATATTTCTTCATTCGCTGTTGGGTCTTACATAAATGAGTTTGATATCATCCAACATTGCATCAAACCTTATCAGAGGTGGTGGTTCCCTCCCATACACGACCTTAAATGGTGAACACTTAATGGAGTCTTGAAACGAGTTATTATACCAAAATTCTAGCCATGGTAACCAGGCAGCCCACGTCTCAGGATGGCCATTACTAAAGCATCTCAGGTAACACTCCATGGTTTTGTTAATGACCTCTGTCTGGCCAGGGGATGGCAGGCGGTGCTCCGATGGAGGTTTGTACCCTGTAGTTTAAAAAGTTCCTGCCAAAAAAAACTTAGAAAAACTTTGTCCCTGTCCGACACGATAGAGGACGGAAACCCATGATGTCGAACCACCTCTTAGATGAAAGAGTGTGCCACCATTGGTGCTGAGAACGGGTGTTTCAGACCAATGAAATGACTGTATTTAGACAGCCTATCCACCACCACCATTACAGTATCAATGCCGTTAGAACAGGGAAGACCTTCGACAAAATCCATGGATATATCTTCCCATATTTTGGACAGAATGGTTAGTCGCTGAAGGAGACCGGCCGGGTGTAAAGAAGCATTTTTCTGCCATTGACAAATCTCACATTCACGAACATACTTTTGAACTGCTCCCCGCATTCCTACCCAGTACCACTCCTGAGCTAGGCGTTGATACATCTTAAAATCCCCAGAATGACCTCCCAAAGGACTGTCATGGTATTCATGTAAAAGACGAGCACTTAGAGTAGACTTGGCTGGGATGACTACCTGTCCTTGTAACGTAAAATACCATGCTCTACAATGTACCCTTTAGGATGTGGAGCTCCAGATTCAATGCTGGCTATCAATGACTTGATAAACGGATCACTCTGAATTTGATTACTAATCTCACTCCATTGCAGACCGCCAGCAGATATCATTGTGGCAAGTTCCAGATTGCTAGAGTATTCTCTAGACAAGGCATCTGCAACTTTGTTAGCAACTCCTGGTTTATAATGAATCTCAAACTGAAATCCCATTAACTTACTGACCCAGCATTGGTAGTCCGCCCCTACTTCTCTCTGTTCCAACAGAAAACGCAAACTTTGTTGATCAGTTCGTACTATGAATTTTCGACCCAATAAATAGTGTCTCCATTTCTGCACCGCCAATACAATGGCATGAGTTCTATTTACGTTTTCGTAAATAGATTTAAGACGATCTCTTGGGCCTAAAATTTTGCTAAAGTAAGCAATAGGGTGATTATCTTGCACATTGGTAGATTACATCAAGTTTTTCATTTCTGATTGCTTCTTTGAGATAAATAAGACAAATTGCTTCATGTTGACAATTAAGTCATAATTTAGTAAGCCATAATATTCTACACGAAAAATAGAAAATTACAAACATATTTGTAATGAACTAGTGCTACTCAAACATAAATTACTCTTGAGTAGTTTCAGTTGATATTTAATTTCTATACTAATTTACTATAATAATTAGATAAGAAACAATAATTCCAAAAAAAAGAAGATAAGAAACATATATATAATACTGATCTTATTAGCTACTTAAATTGTACATTCAGTTTATCTTTATATATTATTCCGGGCTTTATCTGATTAAGTTATCACAATTCATTAATATCAAAATACGTTACGCCACATTAATATGTATATATTTAATTTTTATAGAAAGTGAGTACATATATGCTGGTGTTTGTGTGCAAGTTTTTGTTTGTGAAGGCACACAAACACTAAGACATATCGTTATCGAGAAACACTATACAATATATTGAGATGGGTAAATGTCACCCGTTATCAGCTTCAAAGTCCTTCCGATAATTATACCGTCAATCTGTCAGAATAGTTGGTCACTCAGTCACAGCTCTTTTATGTGCAGCCACACCCATGTTGCATTTTAGTTTCATGAATATGGAATCTTTGTATGTCTGCCTGGTTCAGCCACTGTATAACAATATAACCAGATGTATATATAGGAAGTATTAGTAATTTATTCTTTTATATATTTACTTGTGCTACTACCTATTCACTTCTATTCTAAAGCTTAGAATTTTACCTTCCTGATGCCGATATATTTATTTAATAGATTGTGATCATTCGATACCACAGGATGAAGATGAGGAATTTAAGATCAATTGGAGGCGAGTGGCAACCACAAGCTTATTTGGGTTTGGATTTGTTGGACCAGTTGGTCACTTCTGGTTAGTGAATTTATTAAGTTTCAGAAATAATTTGCTGAAGTTTGCGAATATGTATGTTTAATTAGTTTGTGGACTGGTATGAGCTCCTAAAAGATTTTATAAAGTAAAAATGCTTATTAAGACCTATAGTTCTTAGATATAATTAGCCTCTTCCTCTTGCCATATTATTTTAGTAAATACTATCATTAGTAAAGCAGATTGTAATAATGATTTCTACTCATCGTGTGCTCACTCTTAGTTTTGGGAGAACGGGGGTCGGGGGGGTTGAGGAACACATGAAATATCATTTATGTGAAATGACTTAGAGTTTGGCAGAAATGCCAGGAAACTACAATACAGTGAAAAATTATCAATTTACACAACTGCCATTCTTTGTATCTTCTTTTACTCTCTTTAGTCTTTCCCCAACATCAAAATATTTTTTTGGAAAAGAATAGAATTTCTTAACAAAGATAATGGATCATGATAAAAATTAAAGTGAAGGAGTTTTATAATCAACATAGCTATATATAGAATTTTTTAAGATGATCCGGGCGTTAAAATTTTGTTTACTCAAAAGCTTTTTGAGTCTTCATACAAACTCAAACTAGTGATCACAAGTCACATTTTAATCTTGAGTCCTAATATTCATGGCTGGCATACATTATTGTGGTGAGTGTAGCTGTACTCTTGATATACAACAGTTAAAGGGTAAAGTAAGAGTAGTGTTTATGCCGCTTCTTCTTTCTTCTTGTTATTTGGTTTCTTACTCGCAATTTGTGGTTCATCTATCTTTCTTTTAGTGGAAATAGGTGGAGCTATTAAAATTTTGTTAAATTGATTGATAATTTATAATTATTTTGCTGAAAGGGAGCTGAAATTTAGTTTGGGGATTTCTGTGGGAGAAGGTATGTAGATTCTAGCATGGCAGTGTTTAACAAAGCGTCTTTAATTATTTTTCTAGATCAAGACTTTCGTTTTTATGCACTCTTCTCTATCTTAACTTAGAATGTAGCGGGGTTCTTTTTTCTTCCCTCTTGTTATAGAGGTTCGAGGCAATAAACTTATATTGCTGTGTTTGTGCCTTAGTGATCATTTCTTTGTAGTGGCTTTCAGTTGTATGTTGAGGAGGTCATGTACAGGGTTTACTTCAAGGGTTCTTGGTAGGTTGGAATTTGATAAGTGTTATGTCCCTCTCTGTTACCCAGACCACTGGCAGATGTACTCTGTGTCAGGTGAGGTCACAGAACCCCAGACCACTTATCTATCGTAGTAAACCTTGAAGCACAAAATTTCATAAACCTTGAAGCACAAAATTTCATATATCATTGGAGATCAAAGTGAGAAAAATAGAGGCACGGATATAGGCTGATCCGTGCCTACATTATACACTAGACTTGGATAAGTGTATTATAAAAATGGAATATTCTCAAGCCGAAGTTCAATCTAGTTAAAATCAGAATTAGAAAACTAATCAAGTTGGATATCTACCTAATTATAACCAAACTACAACAATTCCACCAATGGAAAAAAACATTCTAATTCTTAATGATATTATTGAGTCTAGTCAGATAATTGCTGATCTGGAATTACAATTTTTTATGTCTTCGATGTAAAAAATTTCTTTAGCCCTTACTAGTCTTTAAAACAAGCTCCGCCACTGCCTAGACCCAACCTTTTCCGTCATATTCATGTTGGATATGACGTGACAATCNTGTTGGATATGACATGACAATCCTTCATGTTGCAACCTAACACTTCACCCTCTAGCTTTTCAAACCAAAGTAATATTGATGACCATTGTGTAACTTGTTTGTTAGGAGGAAGACCTCGAAGAGCTTCTCTTTATTATCTACTTTTGTTTTTGTTTTAAGAATATTTATATATTATTTAGTGCAATGGATTTATTGGTAATAGACGCTGTTTAGAAAATAATAGAATGTAGATAATTAGGTGTCACACTAGCATACCCAGTCCTGAATTCCTGCATGGAGTCCAATTGTGAATTCATTTGCAATGTTCCTAATACTTTTGAAATTGAGAATCCGCATTTGGATATGTACCGGAATCCATTTCTTACAGTGAAGTCCAGGTGACATAGATGAACCTGCGAAATCCATGTCCTATAGTGAACTCCAGGTAACATAGATGAACCTGCAGAAAAGAATGAGCGTCCATGTAAAATTGAAGAAGCTACTGTAGGTAGCCAAAGAAACCAATTAGCCAGATGGATTGTTCTCTGAAAAGAAAATTCCACACATTTACCTCACCTAGAGATACATCAAATTATCCTTACTATTTATAACCTCTAATTAGGTGTGCAACCTTAAACATACCGGTGGTTCACTGAAATTTGTGAAAACAGCAATGAGCATATTACCATGTAAACTTTTATGCGGTTGATAAAACCACTGTTTGTCATGCTCAGACTTACAAAACATGGCACTTGAATCTATATGTTTTTGACATGGTTACAGGAATATGCCTTGATATTATGAAAAAAATGTCTCTCTTGTTCCTGTAACTCTGCTCTCTCACCTTAGAGCACCCATGTCGTGGTCTTGGAAATGGTCACTTTCATTTTTGTGCCAGAACAATTTCAATATATTGCCTATTCCAGCACCCAGAGTCCCGGACACGTGTCCATATCGGTAACATGGTCTTATTCAGGTTGGTAGAGATCTCCTGGATGACGACATTTTGTGTTTTGTTTTTCTTGAAGAGGGGAAAACTAATTGATGTAATTAGTTGATGCACATGAACTGTAGTGATGATAATTATTTAATTTCACATTGTGAGTTTGTCTGAGGTTTTGCGAAAATGTGCTGGTTCTTGTAGAAAGTCTTATGCCAAGGTCAATGACAAGGTTCCTTCATGTTTTGAAGCATTATAAGATTCTTGAACAAAAATAAGAGAAAAACAGGACAGGATCCTGCATTCTTTATATTAGCACTGTGGCATGAACACACACACACAACCACACACAGATATATCGGGCTATAATGATGTTGAATAGGGTTCATGCTTTTGAAAAATACATCTTACCTAGGGTTTAATTATATGTCTATGGTATTAGGGAAATTTGATGGCAAACACAAGTGAAAGAAAAGAGAATTTTATTTGTTATTACATATATTTTAATTATGTTCAGTGTAAAGAAGTTAATTTGCTTAGTTGCATTGGTATGCAAGGTCTACTTATATAGATGTTTATTATGATGTTTATATAGATTATCTTCTAATAGATTAAATATTCCCGGGCCTTTGTCCATTTAGTCAGTTTTATTAGGGTTAACAGGGTCTAGTTCTATATATGCTTTTTAATAATATTTATATAGATCATCTTCTAAATCATCTAATATTTAGTTAGTTTTTTTAGGGGTAGCGCATATAAGTTAAGGTAATCCCTACATAAATAATTAGCTCATGCTTTGGGTGTTTATTGAAATTGAGATTCTGCCCCTGTTATGGGTTGCTATCCAACCACTTGTGTCCCTTCTACGGGTAAGAAATAAGAAATTCGGTACATTTTCCTGTTCTTAATTCTTTTGGTGTACTTTTGAGATATAGAGGGGACTCATGGATGGATAGAAATTTATTAATTTTGAAGGTTGGGGGGGGAGGGGGGTTTCCTTCACATGCTTTACTCTTGATATATTTTGGAATATCATCCCCGTAATGTCATAGTGCCTAGTACTTGTCTGTCCCCCTAATGGTGCCTCCTAAGAGTTTTTGTCATGAAGAGATTCTTGACTAAGTTATAAAGTGTGTCTACCCTCATGCAGAAACAAATGACTACCTAACTTTGAATGTAAAATGTTGTTAAGTATCTTTGTCACGAGAGGAAGGAGTGCGCTTATTCAGATCAATTATGTAATACATTGAGAATCGTCTTGAGCCCTCGATATTGATGTATACCACAAAAACATGAACTTTCATGGAGTATCGACTGGGTTAAAACCTAATAGTTATGGGTGTTTGATTGTTGCTAGTTGGTTAACGCAACTGGTAAAGATGCAGCCATATGTGTATATTTTATGCCGTTCCATTCTAAATTGATATATATTTGTCATGAAGCTTGTAATAATACAAACAGATTACAGATCCTCAATTCAGTAGTAATAATAGTTTGTGTAAACTTTTATGGAATTTACTTGGTGCCTTTGTCAATATAAATTTTCAGTACTTCATAATATAGGTTCTGAATGGTTTTGTGGTTCTCGAATTGTTATTAAAAAATTTATTTGATAGTGATTAATATTACCTCCTTGCAGGTATGAAGGTTTAGACCGTTTTATGAGACTGAGACTTCAGTACCAGCCAAAGTCCCTGCGTTTTGTTGCTACAAAAGTAGCTGTTGATGGGCTCTTGTTTGGGCCCCTGGATTTGCTTGTTTTCTTCACGTACATGGGTTTTTCTACTGGGAAGAGTGTTGATCAGGTCAAGGAAGACGTGAAGAGGGACTTTCTCCCAGCTTTGATTCTAGAGGGAGGCATATGGCCAATTGTGCAGGTGGTCAACTTCCGATATGTACCCGTGAGGTATCAGCTCCTATATGTTAATTTCTTCTGCCTGTTGGACAGCTCTTTTCTTTCATGGCTTGAGCAACAACAAGATGCTCCCTGGAAGCAATTTTTTAAATCCGTTCCGGAAGTAAAAGAAATTAAAGGTCAAGGTGAATAGTACACTAGATGGCTTTGCCTACTTATATTTGCTATCCCATACTCTTGAGTGGCCCATGCTGGAGTACAGTCTTCTGTCACATGTTGAAAAATATGCAAATTCTGCACACACCTAGCTGGATTTTTGAAGTTTTGAATCGGCAAGTTCTTACTCTATAAATCTCATTTAATTTTGTTCACAGGAAAGCTTGAATCACTGATTCTTCAGTATCAAATTTCCACTCTTGTGATTTACTTGGCCCCTGTATTTAGCGGGTTTTCAACCGTCTTTGGAGGCCTAGTTTTGTTCCTCATTGTCACAAAAAAAAAAAAAACTCAGTCAGATGATTACAGATTTAGAGATCCAATGCACCTGTAATTTATGTGATTTAACCGAAGATTTGTTTTTTCAAGCTTAGAGTTTACTGCTCTTAATCTGCATCGCAACATTCTAATTACGTATGCTATTCCCAGTTCAATTTTGATAGTTTCTATCAAACTCTATACTGCTCCCATTTTTCTTGTTAAGCAAATGTTTTGTTGATAGAATAAGCCATGCACTAAAATACAGCACGTAGGAGATAGCCATAAATCTATAACCGATTGCATTGCCAGTGAACAGAGAGCTTGTTTTGACATTGCTTTTTGAAGACCTATGATATATATTATTTCTAAATAAAATTTACATTAATTTTCAGCATGATTTCAAAATAAAAAATTATTATTTGTTTTTTGACCTTCAAACTTGTAACTTTATTATTTATTTGTAATATATATATTAGCTTTTCATGACATCCGGGCGTGTAGCTGAGTTGGTGAGTATTGACCAAAGTAATAAAGTTTCGATTTAGTTCGATTTACATGTTAGGTTTTTGGTTGAGGCGGTCTGACGTGATACTAGTTGGGGTGTCCGAAAATTATACCTTTTGACTAAAGTTTTTCGTGACATTTTCTTCTCGCAACATGTTCCCGTACAACATTTATCGTCTATTTTGAAAATGGGGAACCGAGATTCTAAATATATTATATAATATATAATTTAAACTTAGTACTATTTTTACTAATTTTAATTAACATTTTCCTATAATATAAATAAAAGATAAAAATAAGATTATTAACTAACGTATTTATTAATATGAAGATTTTAGATTAAAGAAATGGATTAAAAATTTTAAATTACAATAATAGATAAAAAATTGTTTTATTTTTAATAATTTAATTAATACACATAATAATATTTTATTCTTATTAAAATATAGATTAGTAAATGGGGACGAGATGAGAATTAATTGATACTAATGTTATTATTGAAGATTTTATATATCGAAAAGATCGTATAACCCATTTATTTTATAAATTGTTGGATTATATATTAAAGTTTGGAATATATATTGCTTGAACAATTTGTTTTAATTTTATTAACAATTATATTCACTAAAATAATAAAATAATTTAATAAAATTACTACCATACTTTTTTAAAAAGGGCCTTGACGTGACAAACTCTTTATTAAGGCGGCACACAAGTTTAGAAACTGCAGAGCATGATCATATAACTTGCTTTTAAGAATATAAATTTATTTAATTTGCTTAATATTTAAGCATTATACGTGCTGTGGAAGCGATCATCCCTAAATTTTAAGAACAGTACAAGAATCTTTAGGATAAGTTTTTAGATTGATTGGCTAGCAAGTACCATGAGGCCTATATAAACAAGATATCACGCCCAACATCATATTTCATACTGATCATCTGCATGGCAAAACATTATTTTCTTCTAAACCTCCTCCTCCTAACCGCAATCATCACGATCCTCAACCTCGACTTCGTCTCGGCAACTACATCCTCTGCTTTGCGTTCTTCCAACCAAGAAGTCGATGCTATCATCCAAGCTCTTGTTCTCGAAGGTGGCTATACAATATGGGCCAAGTTGTTAGCAGCCTCAAAAACCAGACATGTCTTCCCCACAAACGCCACCCTCTTTGTCCCAACCGATGCTGCCATGTTGCACCTTCGCTATGCTACTGACATGAACCCTTATCTTATCCCCTACCACAATACTCCACACCACTACCTGTTGTATTCAGATTTGTGCCACTTAAAACCCTTGACTCTCCTCCCAACACTTGTGCCTTCGAAGACTATTCTCGTCACGAGCACTTTAGCTTCAAATTACAGGATGGATAACTCAGTTATCACACGTCCTAATCTATATCTTTCCTCTTATGTCGTGGTTCACGGAATCAACCACATCCTTGACTTGCACCCTCAACGATCGACGATGCCACCACTTTTAAGGGTCGGGAATGTTCTGAGAGCAGCTGATACTCAAGCAGCGGCATAGAGCAACAGATGAAGTTTTGAATATGTGCTTTTCAGATAGCTAGTACATTGTAATTTAAATTAGTTAATTGTCAGTTGAATTTTTGTAAGAGTTTCCACTCTCTGTATGTGCTTAGACACTTGATTATAAATAAATAAAGCAGTAATGTTCTTCAGTTTAATATGTCTGCTTCTATGTTAGTATATTTTTCACTTTCATTAATGTTTTTTACTTGCTTTCTTGAGATGAGTGTGTTCTATACGGTCAAAGTTCTATGCAAGAATTGTTGAGTCATGACTTTTAGTTTTCTCGTAATTGCCTTCCATATGACAAATTTCTAATCCAAACATAAAACAGATAATTATCATATAGGGCTTTCATTCTGTCTATATTTCAATTATAAAAGATTGACACAATTATTCTATGTCTTTAATTAATCAGCTTCTATATGTACACTAATCTATTCAATTTGTTCAATTGTTGAGTATAGAACAACGAAAAAACCCAATGCGAATAAACAAAAATAAGAAAATAAACGACAATCACACAAGAAAAGATTTAACGTGGTTCAAATTTTTTTACTCCACAAGTTGCACTAACTTTGTATTGATATCTCACAATTCTGTTGTGTTAGGGTTTTCCAATTACAAGAGAATATTTATAAGAAAACAAACTGGACCTAACTCAAGTTATGGGCCAAATCTGAAAGTCACGCAATTCCTTGCTCAAGGGTTGGCTCAGGGCCCTGAGCAATCAAGACTCCACAAAACCCAACATCTCCCACTTGGAGTCTGACCACATCTTCACTTTACTCTTGTAAATCTAGTAACCTCCAATACTTCAATCAATAACTCTAATTAGTGTCGGCCTTTTTATCAATCAATTCTGAATGCCAATTGAAACTATGCAAAACTTCAACTTTTCACTTATAACCAGCTTGGTCAACATATCTGCAGGATTCTTTGAACCACTGATTTTCTTCAAGGATAAAGTACCAATGCTAATCAACTCTCTTGTAAAGTGATATCTCAGTTGTATATGATTTGTCCTAGCATGAAACACAGGATTCTTCGCAAGATGAATGACACTTTGACTGTCGCTATACAAAACACTGTCCGCCTGTTTCTTGCCCAACTCTTCAAGAAAATTCTTTAACCAAATCATCTCCTTGCCAGCTTCAGAGATAGCCATATATTCTGCTTCTATGGTTGAAAGAACAACGCTCTTTTGAAGTTGAGACATCCAACTAACTGCCGTGCCACCCAAAGTGAAAATATATCATGTAGTACTCATTCTTGTATCCAGACATCCACCCCAATCTGCATCAGAGAACCCTTCTAAGATAACATCTTTCTTACGGAAACATAATTCAAGCTTGATGTACCTTTCAAGTAGCGTAACAACCACTTGACTATTTCCCAATGCTCCTTTCTTGGATTAGACTGAACCTGTTAACAACTCCCACTGCATGAGCAATGTCTGTCCTTGTACACACCATAGCATACATCAAACTGCCAACTATAGATGCATACAGAACTTTAGACATATCTTTCTTGTCTTCATCCATTTTAGGTGATTGCTTCTTCGTGAGATTGAAGTGAGTAGCCAACGGTGTACTTCTAGTTTTCACATCTTGGACACTGAGCTTCTCTAACAATTTCCTAATATACTTCTCTTGAGATAATTTCAAAGAACCTTCAGATATATCCCTCATGATGTTCATACCAAGTATTTGTTTTGTTGCATCCATATCCTTCATCTCAAACTCCTCAAACATCTGTCTCTTTTGCCTGTTGATTTCCCTCATATTTGATCCTGCTATCAACATGTCATCAACATACAACAACAATATGATATAAGAAAAATCAAATTGTTTAAATTAAAAACAATGATCCATAGCACTCCTCATGTACCCATTCTTCATCATAAAGCTGTCAAACTTCAAGTACCATTGTCATGGTGCTTTCTTCAAACCATACAAGCTTTTTATAAGCTTGCAAATGAGGTTTTCTTTCCCAGCTTCTGTCATCGCTCCCACTGGCTTGAAAACCTAAGCTCTTTACACCAGTTGTTGAGTATTGAACAACGAAAACAAAGTTTTAAGTGGCTCAGAAATTCCTACTCCAGAAGCTGCGCTAATTTTGTATTGATATCTCACAATTCTGTTGTATTAGGGTTTTACAAGAGAATATTTATAAGAGAACAAGCTGGGCCTAACTCAAGTTATGAGCCAAATCTGAAAGTGACACAGCTCGTTGCTCAGGGGCTGGTTCATGGCCCTGAGCAGTCAAGACTCCACAAAACCCAATAGTACTCAATGTAATTAAAGCTTAAGATGATGCTTATGCTATAATGTGTAGTTAACATCACCCACGTTTTGTTAATTTATCCACTTAAATCAAGGCCTCAAGGGTACTTAGTGTGTGTGTGAGAGAGAGAAAGGGAGAAACCGAGGGAGAGAGGGAGAGGGAGAGGGAGAAACCAAAGTTCAGTTTTGAATTTTATAGAGATCAAAGTTACATCCGACTCATAGGTATATTCAGTGTCTCAAGCTGGTTAACATTTTTCTATATATATTTACTACAGGATGGTTTTATGATGTTGAGGATATATTTAAGTGGCCAATGACTTGTCGGCTTGTTGGTTATGGACTTTCAGAAGTTTGGAAGTTTCTTAGTAACGCGCGAATGAATTGTCAACATGTTGTCTAATCATTTTTAGGAATTTTGGAAGTTTCGATATTGTTTAGATTTAGCTGATGCACACACAAACTGACTTTTGATGAATTTCCTCTAAAAAAGATCAGAGAAGAGTGATGCAGGACATCATTTATTCCCTTCTATGCCCTAGTTGAGGATGCATCTCTTCTATGCCCTGCTTCAAAACTCAATAAAGGTTTTGAAATCTAATACATATATATGCTGATTATTCATTTTCGTTTTATCTCAACTCAATTTGCATAAGTTTGGCTCCTCTGAACCAGATCAATTGCATCGATTTTTCTGTTACTACTTTCTAATGACGAAACCTTTTAATTATTATCGCATTAGGAGAGAATATGCTCCAAAACATCAGCGCAAGAGTTTCATGCAAAACATAAACATATGGAAGAATATTCAAAAGTTAAAAAATTTATTGTCACCGTTGTTATAATTTTTTTTTCAAATTTGTTCAAAGAACCTTTTGACATATACACATATACTGTGAACTTGACTACTTGCTGAATCTATGACTTTAATTGTCTGTTTATTTTTGTCTGCAGTTCTGCACATTTCTCTCAGCTTTGACATCTAGGCTAGGATTGTTGCAAGTGTTTGCAGCAAGTTCCTCTTTTAACCAAAATCAAGAGAATGAAAGAGACAGTACTGCAATGCTTGCACCCTACCCGTAAAGGCGCCATTATGCCACCGTGTGATTTTGCTCCTGATGACAAGTTCAGAAAATGCAAACTAATTAATTTTATGAATGCTCATTACCCACGAGACTTGGTTTGAGGGTTATCACTGATGAGACACGGTTGTTTTAATTAAGGACTAATTATTTGTTTTTGCTATTATAATGTTAAACAGGTCACTATAAAATCCACAAATGATAGCTAGGGAAGGGTTTCTAGTGGGGCAAAAACCTACTTCGGGCTGGAAAACTTGTAACGTTGATGCCGCAGTTTTCGAGAACAATGGTAGCAGCTCTTTTGGTTGTCTGGTAAGAGATGAAAATAATAACAATGCTACCATTAGAAATACTGGTGGTAGCAGGTATAAAATTATAATATTATTTTAAATTAAATTTTAAAGGAGAAAACAACTACCAAAAATTCTAAATAATATTAAAATTATATCATAGACAAATTTTGTATTAATTTAAAAATAAAAATTAATATATAAATAGAAAATAAAAATTACAATAAGAATGTAATTTCTGGTATTATAAATTAAAAATATTAAATAAATTTAAATAAGTCTAGCAAACATTGACACCCTCCTCATAACATTGTCTTGATAATGATGTAAGAATTTAACTAATTAAAATATTTATTTATCTCAGTACAATATAATAGAGCGATGGGGATATAATCTATATGGTAAAAAAATTATGAGTGAAATTTCTTCTCTTATAATTATTATGTTAACACTTATTTATAAGTTTGAGTGGTATAGATTTAAGCATGTTAACTAAAGTATAAACAATTTTAATTAAAATACTCTAATAGTTGTATTAGGATAAATATTTATATATGTATATATAATATTAATTAAAAAAATCAACCAACTCTTGATGCATTTAATATAAAAAAATCCCTACCACTTACTGAGATATCTATAACTGGTTATTATATTTGAGTCANAAGTCTAGCAAACATTGACACCCTCCTCATAACATTGTCTTGATAATGATGTAAGAATTTAACTGATTAAAATATTTATTTATCTCAGTACAATATAATAGAGCGATGGGGATATAATCTATATGGTAAAAAAATTATGAGTGAAATTTCTTCTCTTATAATTATTATGTTAACACTTATTTATAAGTTTGAGTGGTATAGATTTAAGCATGTTAACTAAAGTATAAACAATTTTAATTAAAATACTCTAATAGTTGTATTAGGATAAATATTTATATATGTATATATAATATTAATTAAAAAAATCAACCAACTCTTGATGCATTTAATATAAAAAAATCCCTACCACTTACTGAGATATCTATAACTGGTTATTATATTTGAGTCAAGTTTTTTATATTTACCATATATCATAAGATATTAATAAATTGTAGTGTATTTCAACAAATTATTGTTCCACCAATATTAACTAGATAGCATGATTCCCATTCCGATTTCAATTCGCTAAGCAGCTTCCTAAAATGAATAGGATTCTTTAACTAAACTTCGTAGCTCTGTTTTCTCCTCAGTTTCTGGGCTGCTTTAGTTGAATTCTGCTTGTTGGACCACTTCTAAATTAAAAGAAAATTCCATAAGTTTCTTGTGGGCCGTAAAATCGCTCAATTCTGACTTTTGGAACGTAAGTTATGGCTCAAACAGTGTATGTAGCACGTGTAGCCCAATAAATACGATTTTTTTTCTAATTTGACTTCAGGTACTTTGTAAAATATGGTGGCCCATTACAGGAATGTATATATGTATATATGAAACACAAACCCTACTTTCTTGGCTATACATAGTTACANCGAATAATCAACCTGTTAATGATTCGTACTCGTACATGCTCATTCCTGACATTTGTTTTGATTGAGACAGAGTTTGCATGTTGAGAATGCTTCTAATAAATAGTTTGAAATATCTTTTGGTAAATACTGTTTAGTAACTCCGCCCATGTCGTGTTGTATACACTGACATTGCCGGTCTCAAGCCCGGATAAAGGAGGAGGGTTAGATTTCACTTGTAATTTTATCTGGCTGAGCACCCATTTGGTGATAGGCAAGTTGAAAAAATATGAGAAATAGATTCTCATGCAAGAAGAGCTTTATTTCGATAAAGAAGGCCGAGCAGCATGAGCAAGGAACTAATGAGGCGAAAGTCATTGTCTTCACCCGTAGAGAGCGTCTGAAGGATAGAGCTGCTGCATTCACTTGTCTCACTCGTAATTGTTTCTTCTGTCAGTGGCACATCTACCGCCTCTTGATTGCAGTCAGTTATAAAATATGCATAGACTTGAGTTGATAGTGTCATTTCAAACTAGTCTTGTTGATAATGATAATTTTGGCTTTTAGTTTCCCTTTGGAAGCTTTTGAATCCAGAGGCAAACTAAAGAACTTGTATGAAATTAGTTTATAGTGTCATGTTTTGATTACCAGATTTATAACTAATTTTTTTCCCGTCACAAATAAGTCTTGATGAAGTATTGTTAAAATTATATTGATATATCTCTGTACATGAAGGGATGTTCTTTCTCATATTCTTGTCTCAGGTTCCTCAATGTACTCTAAATTCATCTGTTGTGAAGGTAAGATATTTTGTATGCAACATACAAAAATATGGGGATGGATAAAGAAACTTGCATATTTCAACTACATGTCCATTAGTCAATGAAGGGAACAAACCCCTTCTAAATCATATTTGGGAAGTTCATATTCTTGTAATTACAGAAGGAGCCTCCCTATAGTACATGCAATATTTTATTCCTTTCCGTGTACTTCAAATCTCTTGTCCGAGTTAGGGATTCCAGGAGGTTAAGAGTTACCTACTTATTATTGAAAAAGTAAAATCAGAGACCGCACTAAAAGGGAGAAAAATTAAGATATCCGATATGAGTGCAAACCATTTGGTGGTTAATCTACTCTCTGTTACAATCAGAAGCCAAATATGATCTTAGTTCACGTCTTTTGCTTGAGATATTGCTGCCAAGTATGATGCAGAACTCAACAAAAGTATCAGCATTACAAGTGCATAACATTCTCAGCAAAAGCATTGATTACAGTCGTTTTAGTTTGGTGCTTTTTTCTTACTCCTACCATATGTACACTTGCATCACCTCTTCTTTCTGTCGAATAATCAACCTGTTAATGATTCGTACTCGTACATGCTCATTCCTGACATTTGTTTTGATTGAGACAGAGTTTGCATGTTGAGAATGCTTCTAATAAATAGTTTGAAATATCTTTTGGTAAATACTGTTTAGTAACTCCGCCCATGTCGTGTTGTATACACTGACATTGCCGGTCTCAAGCCCGGATAAAGGAGGAGGGTTAGATTTCACTTGTAATTTTATCTGGCTGAGCACCCATTTGGTTATAGGCAAGTTGAAAAAATATGAGAAATAGATTCTCATGCAAGAAGAGCTTTATTTCGATAAAGAAGGCCGAGCAGCATGAGCAAGGAACTAATGAGGCGAAAGTCATTGTCTTCACCCGTAGAGAGCGTCTGAAGGATAGAGCTGCTGCATTCACTTGTCTCACTCGTAATTGTTTCTTCTGTCAGTGGCACATCTACCGCCTCTTGATTGCAGTCAGTTATAAAATATGCATAGACTTGAGTTGATAGTGTCATTTCAAACTAGTCTTGTTGATAATGATAATTTTGGCTTTTAGTTTCCCTTTGGAAGCTTTTGAATCCAGAGGCAAACTAAAGAACTTGTATGAAATTAGTTTATAGTGTCATGTTTTGATTACCAGATTTATAACTAATTTTTTTCCCGTCACAAATAAGTCTTGATGAAGTATTGTTAAAATTATATTGATATATCTCTGTACATGAAGGGATGTTCTTTCTCATATTCTTGTCTCAGGTTCCTCAATGTACTCTAAATTCATCTGTTGTGAAGGTAAGATATTTTGTATGCAACATACAAAAATATGGGGATGGATAAAGAAACTTGCATATTTCAACTACATGTCCATTAGTCAATGAAGGGAACAAACCCCTTCTAAATCATATTTGGGAAGTTCATATTCTTGTAATTACAGAAGGAGCCTCCCTATAGTACATGCAATATTTTAACCCTTTCTGTGTACTTTAAATCTCTTGTCCGAGTTGGGGATTCCAGGAGGTTAAGAGTTACCTACTTATTATTGAAAAAGTAAAATCAGAGACCGCACTAAAAGGGAGAAAAATTAAGATATCAGATATGAGTGCAAACCATTTGGTGGTTAATCTACTCTCTGTTACAATCAGAAGCCAAATATGATCTTAGTTCACGTCTTTTGCATGAGATATTGCTGCCAAGTATGATGCAGAACTCAACAAAAGTATCAGCATTACAAGTGCATAACATTCTCAGCAAAAACATTGATTACAGTCGTTTTAGTTTCGTATTTTTTTCTTACTCGTACCATATGTACACTTGCATCACCTCTTCTTTCTGTCGAATAATCAACTTGTTAATGATTCGTACTCGTACATGCTCATTCCTGACATTTATTTTGATTGAGACAGAGTTTGAATGTTGAGGATGCTTCTAATAAATAGTTTGAAATATCTTTTGGTAAATACTGTTTAGTAATTTTTTTGTCACTTTTGTGTGGCCATCCACCTTAAATTTTATCCAATGAAGCGTCTAACAGTCTATAAAAATGGTTTTGTTTTGTCAGCAACCTTTTTATACTCAAGTTCACGTTCTACAATTTTAAATTTGTGAATTATTTAATATGAAGTGAACTTCTGGTTATAAATGTTTGCTAGCTTACAACTATGAACTACCATTGTTTGTTAGTTTTAAATTTATAAATGTTTGCTACCTATTGTTTTAAAAAATTCTGAAATAAGGTGATAACAAAAATCTGAAATATCTTTTTTTTCCAAGTATCTTTCTACCTTTATACAATAAAATCAGATATGCACATAATATCCTATATATAATTAGGATAAAATACCTATGGTGGTATGTTCGTGATGATCGTTAATCATTACATGGACCAACACATAATCAAAATACTATATAATACTAATAAATTTGAATATCAAGTTACAATTGTATATATATTTTTAAAAATAAAAATAACTAAAATACTTGCATAAAAAAATACTTACATAAATAATATTAATAAAACATCTCATAAATTACACGGTATAAAATTAATAATGATAAATAAGAGTATAAAAATTTAAGAAGCACTGAAAGCGAGGAAGTATTTTTTAACTTTCATGAGTTTTGGACTATATTTTATGTGATTATTAATTTCTTAAAATTTAAATACAATTTAGGCCACATATAATCGTTTTGAATATAAGATCCAAACATAACTATAATATTATAAGATGGGAAAAAAAATTCCTGAGATTAAATTCAAAGAATTACCTGATGGCAAGTGTTTTTTAATATAAAAATAGTAATGACATCCCTTGTATTTATATGAGAAAGTTTTATAATCTCTGGAAACTTATCTAAGGTAACATCAGGAAAATGAATCTCGAAAGATAAATTAGCTCAACATTATAATTACAATTCATATATGCTCATTCCACCAGCAATAACACACGAAAAGATATGCAGAAAGAAAAAAACATATCAACAAGTTTTATCCATATTCCATATCAAGTCCCGCAAGCAGAGTTTTGACAAGGATCGCACAAAAGCCTATGTAATTATAACACCTGAGAAACTGCGATCCGCAGAAAAACAAAGATACAAGATATGCTACTATATCAGCGAAAAAGTATACCTAAAAAGGGTGCTTTCCCTCCAAGCTGGTCCAACCTATAGAGATCGGATGTCCGATACATGCTCCTATATCTCTTGGACATAGAGTGAGATCCAGCTGCAAGTGTAGGCCTATGAGTCATGTTATATATTTGTGTGGCCCTGAATCTTTCACGCCAAGTTTTATATCTATACAAGTCCCCAGGCATATTTTCAAATTTCACCTGTGCAAGCTTAAGTCTCCATAAAGACTCGTCATCAGATATCATGTGATGCAATATGGAACAAGCAGATGCTACATTAGTTATATCTCTGCCTGACAGACGCTCCATGATGTACCTTATCAGCTCAGCCGGTAGTCCTGTTAACCTGTCCTCCTTCCGGTTGCATGGTGGCATAATAAATCTATCCAAAGAAGGGGGGAAATGTAAAAAGGTTATCTAGTCAATCCAACAAAAATATATATAAGCATATGCATATATGATATAGACAAAGATATTGGCATGTATACCTTTCTTGTCAGACCTACCCCAAGATAACCCAAGAAACATGACCCAAACTGGAATCAGAGAAACCTTTATACAGAATCATGGTAGACTAAAAATTATTTGAATCTACAAACTCTAAACACGGTAGTATAGCAATAACTATCAAATCAATTTTCTGTATTCTGTACTAATATATGGTATATGAAAGATTATATCATCAGTTGGAATGTAAATGGAAGATTAATAATATTCCAATAAATTGTCACTAATTATGGAGTCAACTGTTACACCCGAATTAATTTTCTGCATGTAAAAGCTTCCTCAAAACAAATTTTATCAATACAAGGACCTACCTAGTTTACCCTGCCAAAAGATTACAAGTTTCACTCATTTGTTTCAAATTATCTCTTATATTATTTGTACAACTTGTATACAGGTAATTCTTTCAGAAGTGTACATGTTTGTATGTTTGTATGATCTATATTCATAACTCTAATAAGATCTGAACAGATGCAGCTTCTCCATGTAAAGTTTGATTACCTTTTTTCTCCAGGCCTTGCTGTTTTTTCACGTCATTAATTGCGCTAGATATCACTAGCCTCTGGTTGCAGATGTATAGGAGTTTGTTACCAATATTATTTTTCCATAAATTAGACTTTTAAGTGTTAACATGTGCGGAGATGATTATACCTAAACCTCGACTGCCATTAATCGAATCGAATATGGTTTCAAAAAAATTCTGTTTTTTTCTATCATTTATTGGTAGTCAGTATAATGGTGTCTTGTGATGCTCGGACTCTTCGGAGAACCCGGCCATACCCGTGTCGACACGGGTACGGACACTTGGATCCGGATCCGAATGCCATCTAGAAAATGGACACTTCATCTCATCTTTAGTTTTGATAACTCAGTTTTAAAAGGAAGAGAAGAATAAAATATAAAAAGAAAAGAGGTGCAATTGATGTAAAAGGAGAAAGAGAAGACAAAAAGTCTTCATTTTTCTCTCTTTTTCAAAAGTTTATATATTATTTTATATAAAATGATAGATATTTATTTATAGAAAGCATCATATTATATTAAAAATAATAATTGTCGTGTCCAAATCCAAGTGTCGGATCCTTATAAAACGTGTCCCCGAGTCTTTAGTTTTGGAGTTTGAAGAATCTGACACACTGATTTGTGTCCGTGTCGGATCCTTCTAAAAGAGTCTGAGCATCATAGAAGGTGTCATAGGCAGCACTAGTTGGATCAGGGCATAATACCGAGTACCGATATATGATGTTCATGGATTATTCATGTGTTCCTTGTAGTCTTTCTATGTTGATCAGCGTTTGTCCTTTTTACACCAGATCAGCAAAACACAATCTAGTTTGATTGTCATACCTGAACTCTATATTCTTGGAACAACTCTTGTAAACAAAAACTAAATATCAAGTTATTTAAATATTGTTGGTTTCAATTGTTTGGCTAAACCTCTTTGCTCATTTGTCGGCCACAAAAATATGTCCTCCATTTCTTGGAAAAAATAATGAAACCCCATACTTGGACTGAAAATATCAATCACTACGGCTACAATATCCAAATGCAAAGCATATATCTATTAAATTCCCACAGGAACTTAAGGTTTTTTTATCTTAGGCATATAGAGTGGTAGCAAGTAAGTTTGGCTTCCAATACTCACAATAATCTTAAATATTAATTTGAACATTAAGGTTGTCTCTACTTGGAAAGAATGAAATGGGGACGGAATGGAATTGAAATCTATGAACAAAATTTATGGAGAAAAAAGGAGGTACGGAAGAATACTGAACAAAAATGATAGATTAAAAATTTTCAACGATAAAGATTAATTATATGGAAAATAAGGAAAGAGAGGAATGAAGCTTTCCTTTCGAAAATGGTTGGTTGGAGTTTGAGTTAAGTTGCTTGGAAAGGAATGAAGGAATAAAATTTATATATAACCAGTGTTATTAAACGCGCAACGCGCACCGAAGCGCAAAGGCCTCCCGGAGCTTAAGCGAGAAGCGCAGACGCGAAGCGCGGATTCATCGAAGATGAGAAAATATATATATATATATATATATATATTGTCAAATAGATAAATAATAAGCAACCAAATTGTCATAAAATAGTCAAATTAAAAGATGAGGTGTAAAACATAGGCAAATTAAGAGATCTAAGGTCTAAAACATATTATAGTCATAATAAAAGAGAAATACATAGCTAATTAACTATTCTTCAGCACTATCTTCATCATCAAGATTCACAAACTCATCTACTTCACCATCATGATTTGAATTTTGATCAAATTCAACTTCATCTTCGTCAGCGACTTCATCCTCGTCAACCAAACGTCTTTTAGATGATGATCCCTCCGAGGCATACCAGCTGTATAGATCATCAGGAGAGAAGAAACGAAACAGAGAAAATGGAGTTGTAGGCTTGTAGCAATCGGCCTCTTGAGGGGGTATGAGTATGGGTGGTCAGGCGGGTATTTATATTTAGGGACTTTTATAAAATAAAATGGGTGGGTATGGTTTTTTTTATAATTTGGTCAAAATATACGGTCAAAATAAAAAAGCGCGCTTCAGTGCGCTTCATGTGCGCTCCGCGCTCCGCGCATAAGCCCCAGAAGCGCTCGCTTCATTGAATGCGCTTCGCTCCAGCTGTGCGATGCGCTTTTTCTGCGCTTCGTTGCGCTTCGCGCTTCATCGTGCGCTTCATCGCGTTTTTAACAACACTGTATACAATCATCCTAAATATAAATATAAATCTCATTTCATTCTCCCCGATTTCATTCCATCCAAGTGAACACAACCTAAGGTTATGCTCACAGCCTCCCAGCATTTCACTCTTAAATTTAAGCATTAGTGCGTGGGGGGGTTTAGAAAAGATATGAACACTAAATAATCTAGCACAGCAGCTAAAGAAAGATAACCCTACCGAATATATTGAGCAACTGAAGGTCTCCATGTTTGTTAAATAGGCTCGAAATAATATATATGCATATTAGAAATCAAAGTTGTTAGATATTTATGAATATCCAAAGATAATATTTGATCTAGACGGTTCATATATGCAGACTTATTTTAAAATGTCAATATTTTAAAGTTCAGCTAGTTCATCAAGTTTAGGTTAGGTTTCACATTTTAAAGGAAAAATAGGTTAATATTTCCAAAAAAAGGCCAATTCAGCAACAGCTTTGTAAAATCTAACTACCAAGAAAATATTAACTAACAAGCACATAATTGAATCAGCATAAAGAAAGATAAACATACATACATAACACGATAATATCTACATACATTACATAAAAAAACATAATATATTGTGGTGTTCAAGGATAAAAAGATCACCTGAGTTATAAGAATCAATATATATCTAAAATTAAAGAACATTAGTATACCTTCTCAGAGAGACAGAGAGGGAGGGAGGGAGGGAGGGGGGAGACAGATTAAAGAACATAAATATACATTTTCATAGAGAGATAGAGAGAGAGAGAGATTAAAGAACATAAATATACATTTTCATAGAGAGATAGAGAGAGAGAGATTAAAGAACATAACTATTCATTTTCAGGGAGAGATAGAGAGAGATTAATAAACATAACCATACATTTTCAGAGAGAGAGAGAGAGAGATTAAAGAACATAACTATACATTTTCAGAGAGAGAGAGAGAGAGAGACAGATTAAAGAACATAACTATACATTTTCAGAGAGAGAGAGGGAGAGAGACAGATTAAAGAACATAACTATACATTTTCAGAGAGAGAGAGAGATTAAAGAGCATAACTATACATTTTCAGAGAGAGAGAGAGAGATTAGAGAATAGAATTATACCTTGTCAGCGGGAGAGAGCAATTAAAATCAAGGGCTTGAAGAGACAGGAGAAAAATGAGTGAGAACCCAATTAATTTGTAGTTGCATAGCATATTCTACTGCTCGGTTCTTCAGAGAGGACGACACAAGCAGAGTGTATGTTGACTACTCCTGACTTTTATACTACACGCAAATTTTGGGTTAAGACTAGTAACTGGGGCCCCATTTTTGAAATGTCCAAATGTTTTTATATTACTTGGATCGGGCTTATATAAAGTTTATTTTATGCATCTGAATTGGGCTAAATTTGAACTTTTTGTCTCCCGTTGCAAGGGCATATAAGTTGAAAAATACATATATTTTTCGGCTTATAAATTGGGATGAGCTTATTTAATTTATATTAATATTTTTTAAAAAATTAATAATATTATATTCTTTTTATTATTAAAAATATAAGTGTTTTTTAGGATTTTTCAAAAAGTTAATAATATCTAATAGGTATGGGCCGTTTTTATCACAATTTAAAATAAAATGGTCCAAAATATGTCATTCGAAAAAATGGCCTTCGTTGCATTTTTAGAAAACGTAAATTCAGACGTACTACTTAAATTTTTCACGTGATACATAATACTCATACCTTCATTAATTTTTCTAGGGTCCTTAGGGCCCTTTTTCTCTATTAAATATTATTAATTATAAAATCAGTACTATAATAAGGAATGAAAAATGAAATACACTTCGGGTATATGTACTTAAGATATTTGTTCATAATAGTTTACTTCAAAAATTATTAATTATTATACTATATTTTAATTTTCATTACATTATGTGTATCTCCATTAAATCAGTTTAACACCATTAATTATGATAGTGATAAAACAGTTTTTTAACAATCATTTTCTTCCTTAAATCCATTTCTACCATTAATAAAAAAATTCATATTTGAAACTCGAAAATCTTATTCATTTCTTAGCGAAATCAATTCATTTAAATTGCAACAAGATCGCCTTTTTCTTCTCTAGATTATGATATTAATTTTCACTATAAGGGGTTTATTTTCATAAATTTGTATATTTCAAAATTGTTGTGGGTAATTACATTTTTACAGCATAAGGCTTTAACTATGTATAGAATTTCATGATAATCTTCAACCCAGAGATTAAATTTTTTTTTGTGAAATTTTAATTGATCACAAAAGCTTTCCATCTCATACTGATAGCACTTTAGTTGACGAAGATAGACCATATTCATCGGCTCTTGTAGTCAAATAGTATCCACTTTTTAACAAAATAGTTCTCATTATTATTATAGTACCAAAGTCATGAGTCAGTGTCATTAAACAGATTGAAAAGAACTGTTAAGATAAATTAAGTGCCCAAATTTAGATAAATTTGGTGAATTAACTCATTATTCCACTCTTATAGTTGCTAGATGTGTTTAGAAACTTTCATACTTTCATTTAATCCTTGAGTTATCGGCAAGAAAGATGGAGGCATTGATATTCAAGGATCTTTAAACACCTTTGTGTCAAGTTTCTTCCCTTTACGACTTCTTAATCTCTTGAGTAGTAAGTTTATTTTTCAATATATATTTCTCCAAGTCAGTGAGAGGCAAATCACTTCCTTATAAGGCTGTCAAAAAAATCTGAAAAATCCGATATTCGTCTGAAATATCTGTATTCGTATCAGAAAAAAAATCGGATATTATCCGTATCTAGAAGAAATCGGATATTATCCGTATTCGAATCCAAAGATTCCGGATACGGATATGGATATAGGCACATCTGTATCCGAAAATATCTGTATCCAAAATTAATTATATATAATATATATAAATATATTTTTTTAATATATATAATATATAATTATGTATATTTAAACTCATTTATAGTTATAAGGCTATTTATATATTTTTATACATGCACTTATAGTTATAAACCCATTTAATTTGATTCAATTATATTTTTTAATTAGCTCAACTCTAATATCGTTTTTAATTTAATAAATTAATATATACACTATACATGTTTATACTTTAAAATCTATATTCAATATATATCAATTTATATTTCTATAGTATATTACGCATTTTAAATCGTATCACATATATTACATAAATAATATATATATATATATATATATATATAATTTAAAATTTATTCTATTAGTTTTGTAGTGTGTATATATATTCATTAAATAATATATTTATATAAATTTTATATAATTTTAAAAATATTATAGACATATATAAAAATATCATTTGAGTTTAATATTATTAAGATAACAAAATTAGATTGAAAAGATAAATAAAAATTAATTTTTAAAAAAATAAAATAGGCTTAAATCTTTATACTCTTAACTCAATTTTAAAAAATTAAATTAAATTTTTATTTTTTTTTGCAATTTTTTTGAATTTTTAATATAAATTTAAAAAACTTATTAAAAATCGGATTCATATTCGGATATTATCCGTATCCGGATAGTATCCGTCGGATCCGGATTCAGATATTAACCTTTAAAAATTTTCGGATACGGATACGGATTTTCGGATTCGGATACGGATTTTGACAGATTTGTATCCGAATTATCCGGTTTACAGCCTTACTTCCTTAGATTCTTGAAAACTTAAAATTGTTAAGAACCTAGCTTTTAAAACATGTGAGATAGAGGATGTTTGATTTATAAATGTTCTCCATACTTGCTTTGCTATTAACACTTATTTGTACTAAATGAAATTCTTGAAATATAATCTTTCATCACATTTTCAAAATAATTATCTTCTTTCATGCTTTCCAATGTATTTTTCAATTGAATTGAAATGCTCCAACTAATAACGTATGAGTAATTTATCAATTTCTTGACATTGTCCTTTCGGAATCCTAAAACAAGATATAACTTATGTTGGTATGGCTTGAATAACAACTTTTGAAAGTATTTCATTTCCTACTTGTGGAAAAAGATAAGATCGCTATGAGTGTAATTGTACTAATATTTTATTCGTTATTAATCTAAATAAGATTTCTTCTTTTTATCACTAATATTGGTAGACTTAAATATATTTTTGATTACATCAATTATTTACATATTAAGGGCTCATTTGATAACAACTGGATGAGAGATTTTATGGGCTCTCTAGGAGACCATATCATTAAGATTATTTGGTTACTTTTGTTTGGACTTGACGACAAGAAAAAATGTTTGAACAATCCATTCTAATATCCATCGCTCAATCATTCAGATAGTTCATCAATTTATATATTTTTTCATATAACTCGTTATTATCTTATACAATATTTTCGCGCGATATTTAGGGTTTTTGACAACTCCTTCTGATCACTTATAGTTTTTAAGATTTTTGCAGGTTCTCTTCTCATCACATCCAATTCTATCAGGTATGAATCAATTTTTATTTACCATTAATGATTAGGATGTTCTTGCTTTCTGTTTTAGTTATTTGTGTGTGTTATTTTTGTTTTGACTAATGTTATCCCTCAACTTAAAACTAGAATTAACCTGTTTTCTCCATATCCCCAAAACATGTTGCCTGGGGGATTAAGATTTTATATATTAGTAGACATGCTGCTCTTTGCTAGTAGTTTAACTTGCATTCAAGGTTTAGTTATACCCTTAAAATTGTTTGGAACCAACTACAGTTTCACAACCTTTTTGTGGCATGATTCATATCTTCTTTGCACTTTATATTATGGAAATTAACTTAACTAGATACTCAACATCATGTTCATATATATTTTAGAGTACAAACTTGTTAATAAATGAAATGCACATTAACTAAATACTCTAGTATCTACTAGGGTGCAATTACTCGATCCTCAGACTTCTATTTCCATGTTTTTTTTATAAACAAGAGCTCTCACCAACAGAATTGACATGATAGTCTAAACTCCAAACTTTGACACTTTAGTAGTTTTAGAAAGGAAGTGCTTTGCAACATTCCTTCTTTGGATTGTCCCTGTGGCAGACTTTGGAATAGAGTCGGTAATGAACACCTTCTTTGGAACCTTGAAAGCTGCGAGATTCTTCTTGCAGAAACTCAACACTTCTGCTTCATCAATGTCCGTTCCTTCTTTCAGAATGACCGCATAATTTATCTAAAGTTAAACATATGATTTTCTTTTTCTCTTCAATTATATCATAACCCCATCTAAATTTGTAGATGACTCACGTTAGAATTAGTTTGAGCCAGGTCCAAGATCACTAGTATGTCCATGTAACTCTTGCAATGACAACTCCTCAATCTGAAAATCTGTATTTCGAATAGCAAATGATTTCTTGTTTCTACCTTGGCCATCACATTCGATACACAATTTTTTACAAGAGGTGCAGGTCATTGTAATACGCCAAATGTGGACTACCCCATCTTAACCGCCACTTGGCAGATACTGGCCATCTGAACTAAACTTCATTGTCCAAATAGGCCCTTCATTTGCATGAAATTCTTGTCCAACATACACTGCACTGATCTCCCAGCACTTCTTACTTTTTTTTCCTGTACTTTCAACCTACTTGATTTTGGTCTTTGTGTAACTAGTTTTACATTTGTCCAAAAAAAATTCAAATTACTTTTAAAGCTCTTCCACAAACTCCTTACTTTTTTTGTATACTGAAAAATCATCATTTTCACATAATTAGTTCCAGGTGCCCTGTGTCCAATTTTTACTGTTTTAGATTTCAGTAGTTACTGCTATTTGAATGTTCATGGTATATATATAAGTTTTGAGATATTGGTGTTTATTCATACTTGATAGTGTGTGTACATGTGTCACAGGCCCTCTTGCATTATCTACTGCAAATGTAAAAATAATAACTGGTTTAGAAATTTTAGTTCAAGATTTAGTTACTCTCTTCGAAGAGATACTTGCCTCTTTCATGTAGCTACTTTATTTTATGTCTCAATATTCTCAAACTTATGTCAAATATTTTTTTTTTAATTTTTTATAACCTGTTAGCTCATAACTTGTTAGCTCTACAGCTCTGTTGATTAAAACTTGTTCAATAACAATAATTTAGATGTGGTTAAAAAGTATATGAATATATAATTTGTGGTATGGGTATAAGTAGTATTATAGAAAACTACCTTTTTTCTACTATATGCATAATGTCATATCCATGTCAGTTTTAAGTACTTGACTAAATATTTAGTAAAAATTTACGAGTATATGGTTACTGAAAAAGAACTATAATTAAAATATGATAATTTCTCGACAGGAACTCTACAACATGTCTGTTAGTTAAGCCTGACTTTGTAGTATAAATTCTAAATTATTTCAGTAGAGATTTTTGACTCAGTTTTAAATTCAATTAGGTTTATAGGTATGGATCAATACAGTGAAACCCAAAATCAAACTAGTGAAAGCCAAAATTAAGCTAACGAAACCCAAAAAAAATATATGGATGTGTGAACTTATAACTAAAACTTTTCTTGAGGCGTGCATTGAGGAAGTTACTAGTAGTGACAAGCTACGTAGCAATCTTAAGGTTCATTTATGGATAAAAATTGGTGAAATCCTTAAAAAAAATCCACAACTTTGAGGTTGACGCTAGACAAATGAGAAACCAATATTATTACTTAAGATCTCGTTATATGGTTTGGTGTCAACTCAAATCTAAGACTGGAAATCATTATGATCCGACAATTAATACATTCAGCTTCATAGAAAAATAAGATCAATATGTAAAGGTATTATTATAATTTATATTCATAAAACTTAGTGAGCACATCTAAAATAAAATTGATTTTATGTTCTTTTCTACAAGGAAATAAGATTATAGATACTTTAAGAAGCACACCTTTAAATTTTCCTGAGCTTTGCACTCATCTTTATGATGGAACTGCTGCCACTAGAGTTAGTGGATGGGGGCCTAGCTCTAAAAAGAGCAGGACTGTTGATCTAAGTTATGACATAGAGATTCTTGGTACTAATGAAATTCAATCTAATACTTCAAATCCAAGCATCGAAGAAAATCTAAAGAAAAAAGCTAAAATATCACCAAAACCTACAAAATCTACCAAATTTGAAGATGAGATGAATAGTGCGTTAAAACTTATGATTCAAATCAATAGTGGACAATCACTTAAAGAATGTAAAGAGAAACTGAACAGTCTTGGATGGAGATCAACAAGTTCCTTGCACCGGATGACTCTTGGGATATTTTGTTAGAGTGGAAAGTATAGGGAACAATGGATGCTTCTTGGTGCAGATGAGAATGAGCATTGGGTTAAAATGGTGTCAATTAAATTAGGAATTAATATTTAATTTTTCATCTAGTATCATTCATTTCCTCCACATTATGCTTCAAATTTGATTTATCTTGGAACTTAGTATTTCTTTAGCATTTTTGAACTTAGATATTGGTTTACTTTTGAGCTTTGTACTTTTTAGTTGTAATGCATATTGAATTGTTTTAATAAATACATTTTTAGTTGTTATGTTTTGTTATAAGTTTTTGGTATCTTTTTATAACTTGGAAGTATTTATTACAGGGTGAAAATGAAAATTCAAGATCAGTTACTATGTTTCACAATTATGTATTGTTATCTAAGAAAACTTCGCTCAAGAAGTGTGCCAAGAATAAGAGATAATAATTCATCCTTACCCGGATATACTTACACATTAGAGTTGTTGGAAGGTTCTAGCACTCAATGTCAAGAAATGATGCGTATGTCTCGTATTGCATATATTCAATTTTGTAATAACTTTAAACAATGCGGTTGACTCGAAGATAGTTGGTATTCAACAGTTGAAGAAAAAATGACTATATTTTTACATGTTATAAGTCATAATGATGGTTTCATAAAGGTGAAACGTAGATTCTAAAATTCTACACAAATGGTACTCAAATATTTCCATGAGGTGTTAAATGAAATGATGGAGTTTGCAAAAGAAATCATAGTTCCAATACCACATAATCAAAACTCAAATGTTTCAAGGAGACAAAAAGAGTTGCTAAAAATATTTTCGATTAGTAATGATAATTTCTTTAATGTCTTGTGTAATTTATTATTAATTAGCATGTTAATGTACTTTATTATTCTTTAATGAGCTTTTGACATGCTTATATTTTTATGTTACAGGGAACCGTTAGTGCACTTGACGGTACACTCATTCATGCTATTGTCCTAGTTGGCCAACAAGCTTGATATAGAGGAAGAGGAAGGGGTGAATGCTATCAAAATGTTTTAGGTATATGTGATTTTAATATGATATTCACATTTGTTTGGCTGGATGGGAGGAAGTAGCACATGATTTAAGAATATTAGCAGAGGTCGCACTTGATCCCGCTTTTGCTTTTTCAGTTCCTCCACCAAGAATGTATTTTTTAATATTTGTATATAATATTATTTTATTATATATAAATTAAGAATACTTTCTAATCAGTTTATATTGCAGATAAATATTATTTTTGTGATGCAACATATACAAACATTCAGGGTTATTTAACCTCGTACCATAACACAAGATATTGGTTAATAGATTTTCGGCTTCAACGTGCTTTAATTAAGGAGGAAAAATTTAATCATGCAAACACAAGATTGAGAAATGTTATCGAACGTGCTTGTGGTGTAATGAAAGAAAGATTTCCAATCTTGAAACAAATGGCTCCATACACATTTTCAACGTAACGAGATATTGTGATTGCTTGTATTGCTTTTCACAATTTTATAAGGATGAAAAAATTAGAAGATTAATTATTTGATCGGTGCGATCAAACCAGTGATGGAGAAGAGGATTTGGAAGGGTTAATAAATGAAACATAATGGGGATCCCAAGCCACTCAATATATGAACGACCTTCGAGATCATATTGATTTTTATTTATGAAATTGACCTCGAAATTGTGTTTTTGTAATAAATATTTATTAATAACATTGGCATAGTTATTTTTTATCGTCTCATAATTTTAAATATTTGGAAGAGTATAATTAACTTATCATTTACATCATCTTGCTAAAATATAGTTTATGACAATATCAGTATCAACCAATCAGCAGAGCATTATAGTAAATTATTATCATTCAGATAAATTAGAAAAATGATTAACAAACAATATCATTCATTCAAATATCCAAATCCCAGACCATCCAAAAATTTCATTCATTCATAAATAACTGTTCAGATTTAACAAATGACCCCTAAATGAAAATATAAAGACAGAGCGTATGGTTTCGTTGTATCTGGAAAAATAAAAAGAGGATTATTGAGAGAGAGAGAGACACACACACACATAGACATACATACATACACACATATAAAGTCATTACAACTATTTACCTATCTTGAACATTCTGAATAGAGCGTAAAAATATTCTACATAGATTTCAATAATCTCGTTGAGGTGAAAATTATATTAAGACCGTGTTTTTATTGTAGACCTTGGAGACTACATATGTAGTACAAGAAAAATATGTTTTACATAAGAATAAATTTACAATGTTCTCAAGTTGTACATATATGGTCTCTAATAAAAAGGATCTTCATATAACTCAACTTTTTTTTATTGAACTCTTAAGAAAAAATAAATTATTATCTGCGAAAAATAGATGACTTATGGAACATAAATTTCTTCATATTTTTGTCCCTAGAAATCACTCTACTTTCTACTTGTGGTATTAAAGTTAAAAAAACCTTCCACACATAAGAAATAAATATGGCGAGAAAGGGTCTCCTTGACACAACCCTCTTGATGGAATTATTTTTCCATAAGCTTGACTATTAATTTCAAAAGTATATCTCGTTGAAGTGGCACATCTCGTTATTTTTTTACCTATTGTTATGAGAGGTAATCTTCATCAACATTTTCTCTATGAAAATCCACTCCAGCCTATCATAACCTTTACTCATATACAACTTCATTGTTGGATAACATCTTTTTCGACTTTTATTAATTTCAAATGATATAAATATTCATAGGCAATCAACTCATTATCTTTTATGAGTCTGTTGGTAACTAAAACACTTTGGGTACCAAAATAATTAATGTAAGATTGGTTTATAACTATTTATTAAAATACTCAATATTACTTTATGCAACACATTGCACAAACTTATTGGATGAAAATCCCCTACTAACCTAAGTTCTTTCACCTTAGGGATAAGTGTGACAAGCGTATAATTTAAGTGCAAATTTACCTTTTTATTTAGACAATCCAAGATTGCTTTTGATGCAAGTGGCTCTACATATCCCAATATTGTTAATAGAACATAACGTTCATCCTACTTAGTCCTGGACTTCATTCAAAAAATATATAGTGGATAATTATCTTTTAATTTCTATTATTGTAAAATCTATTTTCAGGGGTCTGCTCATTTCTTCTGTTATTAATGATTATAGTGCTATCGAATAATTCATCAAAGGGTAATGCCGAAGTAAATATATTCTCATAGATCTTCAAATTGTTACACTAAAGTCCTTTACATTAGAGCAACTTGGAAGTAAAATTATAAAAGGTCTTATTTTTGTCATTTTATTATTATTGGTGGAAAAAATATAATTGATGAAAGTCATATGATAAGGCCTATTTGTAATTATGAGATGAAAAATCAAATCAGATTAGAAAAGGAAGTAAATAATAAATATTGAAAAAGAAATCAAGACGAAGAATGTCAACTAGACACGAAGAATTAGAATATCAGAAGAATTCTGAGAAGACTGATACTCAACACTAGAAGAAGTTCATTTATATGTTCAAGCGTCGGTGTAAAATAAAAGAGTAGTATCTCAAGGAGTTCAGAAGATACATAAGGTTTTAAGTACCTACTACAGAAAGATTCCAGAAGAGGAAAAATAAAAAGAAGACAAGACATGACAAGACAAGATATAAAGACCACTACAGCAGAAATGAGAATCAACATTGTAGTTAGTCATCCGTGAACCAGACCAGTGCACAGGGTGTCAACAATGTCAGTGAAGATTCGTCATTAAAAAGTTCAAGTGGTTAAAAAGGTTATTGTTGAATAATAGAAGAATTTGATCTATATCAACAATGGCCTTACAGTCAAGACTCTAATTTAATTCTCTATTAATTAATTAAATTAATTAATTTAATTAGTAAATTAATTCACTTAGAATTAATTTATTTCTCAAATTAATTAATGGATTAATTAATTTAAAATTATTTAAGAATGAAGAAGATAGAAGTCAGAGCAAAGACGAAAAGATTTCGGTGCTAACAACAAGGTTATACAAGTCAAGATAGTATTTTAATTCTACTATCAAAAATAAAATATTTATTTAATTTATTTAATTAAATTAATTCAAGTTGAATTTAATTTATAAATTATTTAATTAAATTAAGTAGAATTATTTATTATAAAATATATGACTTGGTATGTGATGTGGGTGAAAATAGCCCTAGGGAAATAATAAATATAGCATTTATTATTTCATTTATTAGACATGGTATGATTCAAAAACTTGGGCCCTTGAAATGAATTAGGAAAATAAATCATAGGATCAACTCGATTTATAAGTCCAGCCCACAAGCTCTGTTGAAGCCATAGGCCCAGTAAACCTCTATTATTAATTAATTTCGTAATTAATTAATAAAGGCTCGGTAAAACCCAAGAAGCTTGTTGGAGGCCCTCATTCTAGATGGATCTAGAAACCCAAACATGGGAAGAGTCCAACGAGGACCCTCATTCCTAAGAGGTTTAGACGACCTTGTAACTAGGAGACTTGACCACCAAATATCCTAATTCTAATCTAATTCCAAGGCCCTCGTGCGCCTATATAAAGGGTCTAACCCCTCAACATTAGAACTACATTTTATTGGCTTGATTCTCACACCCATTGAGATACATAGGCAGTTAACGAGGACATGAGTAAGTCACGAAACGTTAGTGCAGCCATAGAAGCTCGAAGCTCTCTCACACCCTAGTATTAATTGCGTATTAAATACATCTCGTTTTTAATCCATAAAATTTGGCGCCGTTTGTGGGAAAGCAAATAACAACCATGGCAAGAACACGAAGAACTGCGAGCACCCTCGAAGGAGAGATCCCTGACACCACTGTTGACGCCAACGATCCCCCCGTTGTGACGCATAAACAAGGAACTACTGTTCCTACCATCTCCATTGAGGACCCTGAAGCAAGTATTAGGCGTGCCGGACCCCTAAGCATCGTTGTTCATCCTTCCAATCCCGACGTGTCCATCCATGCTTCAGTTCCTCCGCTCCAGGTAATTCCTCCCATTCGTACAAATTTTATTTCTCCTCCTACTTTGCATATCTCATCTGCCATAACACCCGACCCTTGTTACGGGCTCCCAAGAAACTATGAGCCTCCATATGAGCAAGGGCTGTTGCCCCACTATACATCACAACAAAGAAGTCGTGACTTCTCTGGACCTTACTTTACTGACGACGGGGAGTCTTCTGATGAGGATATAAACCCATAAATGAGGCGACCCGGTAATGAGCCCCTTGGAGGGAGGAGTACCGAGCCCCAAGGGCCTCAAGTTAATAACTCCCTCAGCCTTCAGGACAAAATATGCGCTCATGAAGCCAAAGCACAGCGACTGAGGAAGGACTTGGAGAGGGCGTTAGCAAGGCGACAACACCCCGGAATTGAAGGTACTGGGGTGTCGATAAGGAACACACTTGTAATAGATGTTGATGAGCCCACATCTAGGAGGTAGGCAAGGACGAGTCATGTTAGGGCTGACCCCCAAGACTTATTATCACTTAGAGATCCTGATGATCCTACTCCCCCTTTTACTGAGAATATCATGAATGAAAAGATATCAAGGAAGTTTAAGATGCCTACAATTAGGGCCTGTGATGGAACGGGAGATCCCTTAAATCATGTTCTCACGTTCTCTAATGCACTATTGTTGCAGCCTATAAATGACGCCATCAAGTGCAGGGCGTTCCCCCAAACCCTGAGTGGTATGTCTCAGCGGTGGTTCAGTCGCCTACCTCCAAACCCTGTTGGGTCATTCAAAGATCTGAGCAGGTCCTTCATTGATCAATTCATCAGTAGCAAGACTCATGAGAAGAGCTCATCTTCACTAATGAATATGCACCAGGGGAAGAACGAGTCCTTGAGGGATTATATGAACAGGTTCACAAAGGAAGCCTTGAAGGTCCCTGATTTAGACCAGAAGGTAGCTATGATAGCTTTGCAGCAAGGGACTTCTGAATAAAATTTTAGGAGATCGTTAGCCAAGAGGGCTCCCAAGAGTATGAATGAGCTCCATGACAGAGCTGGAAAGTATATAAATGCCGAGGAAAATATAAGGAAAGCCCAAGGGTTTCAAGCCTCGAACACCTACTCTAAGAAACGACCCAACGATACAGAGTATACTGTCGATACCAAGTATGCAAAGAATGATGATGCTAATGACTCCAAGAAGAAGGGAGGATCCAGGTTTACCGAGTATGCAAGGCTGAATATTGCCCATAGCCAAATACTGATGGACATTGAGAAGGGTAAAGACCTTCGATGGCCGAAGCCACTAAGGACCGATCCTGAAAAGAGAAATAAGAATGCATATTGCCGGTTCCATAGGGATGTGGGACATGACATTGATGACTGTCGTCAGTTGATAGATGAGATAGAGTTTCTGATTAGAAGAGGAAAGTTGGAAAGGTACACCAAAGAGGGTTCTAGACATGATAGAGGTCAAAATGACAAACGAAGGGACTCAGACCCCAAGGATAGAAACAATCGCTCCGAGGGCCTGTGATCAACGTAATCTCAGGAGGCCCAACCGCAATAGGCAACTCCTGAAACTCCAGAAAGGCATATGCCCGATAGGTAATGAGCATCGTAGGAGAACCTCCTAAGAGAGCGAGGACTGAGGTCTTTTTGACGTTTAATGATTCTGAATTAGCAGGGGTAAGGTTCCTCCATGATGATCCCTTGGTAATCACCCCCTGTCATAGGAAACTCTCTTATAGACATCCTATTTTATGAAGCCTTTGTGAAGATGGGGTATAATGATTCACAACTGTCCCCCTCCAATATGCCTATGGTTTCAATGGAGTGGAATCTCGGAAAGAAGGAATTATACAACTACCCATGACTATGGGCGATAAACCTCGACAGTCCACTCAAATGCTGAATTTCCTCATTTTTAAGGCAAACACCACTTACAATGCGATCCTTGGCAGGACTGGGTTGCACGCCTTCAAAGCGATAGCCTCTACATACCATCTGAATCTCAAATTCCCAACTAGGAATGGAGTGGGAGAAGAGAAAGGAGATCAAAAAATGGCTAGGAGCTGTTATGTGGCCGCCTTAAAGCCTAGTGGCACTGGGGGGCAGGTCCTCCCTATTGAAGACATGGATGTCAGGGATCGAGAAGAAAGGAGGGGTAAGCCTGCAGAGGACTTGAAGCCTGCTCCTTTGGATCCTCTAAATCCCGAGAAGGCGACGTATGTGGGGACTTCACTCCCCAAAGACCTGAAGGAACAGCTGATTCAATTCTTACAAGATAATAGGGATGTTTTTTCTTGGACAGCTGCCGACATGCCAGGGATAAACCACGAGCTTATAACACATTAGTTGAATGTGAATCCTGGAAGGACAACAGTCAAACAGAAGAAAAGAAGCTTCGCTCCTGAAAGACAGGAGGCTATTAAGCAAGAAGTAGAAAAATTATTGGAAGCCGGATTTATTGAAGAAATCCAATTTCCTGAATGGCTGGCTAACCCTGTGATGGTCAAAAGAGCAATGAGAAGTGGAGAATGTGCATGGACTTCACAAATTTAAATGATGCATGTCCTAAGGACTGTTTCCCATTGCCAAGGATAGACACGTTGATAGATGCCACAGCTGGGCACGAGATGCTTAGCTTCATGGATGGGTTTAGTGGCTACAACCAAATTAAAATGCACCCCGATGACATCCCTAAGGTATCATTCATCACTGACTTTAGTGTTTTTGTTATCTGGTTATGGCTTTTAGATTTAAGAATGCAGGAGCCACGTATCAAAGGCTTGTAAATAAAATCTTCAAGCACCTCATTGGTAAGACCATGAAGGTCTATGTTGATGATGGGAAAGGCACCACCTGAGCCCATGGAGGACCACAAGCTGTCGGTAAGAGCCTTGAAGTATGCCCTCATAGAGGGGATACTTTATAAGAAATCGTATGTAGTACCCTACTTGAAGTGTCTGAGACCTCACGAGGCTGAAGCTACCCTAAAGGAAGTTCATGAATGTATATGTGGCCAACACCTTGGAAGCAGGGCTCTTGCTCATAAAGTCATAAGGCTGTGATTCTATTGCCCTGAGATGCTTAGAGATGCTAAAGCTAACGTTAAAAAGTGTGATCGCTGCCAAAAGTTTGCGCCCATCGTTAGGCAGCCCCCTAAGATGCTGACATCCATTAATTATCCACTCCCCTTTGCCATATGGGGAATGGATATCTTAGGATCATTTCCTATGGCCAGTGCACAGAGGAAGTTTCTCATAGTTCCCATCGATTACTTCACTAAGTGGATAGAAGCCAAGCCCCTGGCCAAGATTGATACCAAGAATGTGACTCAATTCTTCTGGGAGAATGTTATATGCAGGTATGGGTTACCCCGAATCCTGGTAACAGACAATGCGACTTAATTTAACAACAAAGACTTCATAGATAACTGCGGGAACTACAACATCGAGCTACGCTTCACCTAAATCGCTCATCCCCAGTCAAATGGACAAGCCGAAGTGGCCAACAGAATCATCCTGGATGGACTAAAGAAGAGGATTGAACGCTCCCAAGAGACTTGGGTTGATGAATTGCTTCCAATTTTATGGGCGTACAGAACTACTTGTAGAGCTTCAACGGGAGCTACACCGTTTCAACTAGCTTACGGGGCTAAGGTAGTGGTGCCCGTTGAAATTACTCAGACATCACTAAGAGTGCAAGAATTCCAGATTGACGACAATGAAGAAGGCGTGAAGTTGGCTTTAGACCGGATAGATGAGCTACGTGACAAGGCCAACGCCCGAATAGTAGCAAACCAGAAGAAAGCTTTGTTCTATTATAACCTTAGATTGAAGGAAAGGTTCTTCCACAAAGGAGACTTAGTCCTGCGAAAGATCGAGCCATCTGGTGCAGGTCCAAAGGGCAAGTTAGCTCTGAACTAGGAAGGACCCTACCAAGTGAAAGAAGTCACAGGGCAGGGTGCGTACAAGCTCTAAACCCTTGAAGGAGTTGAAATCCTGAGAAGCTGGAATGCCGCCAACTTGAGAATTTATTATGTTTAAGTTTTCGATTTTGATTTTCAAGAACGTTTAAGTATCGTCTTATTAGCCTCGAAGGCATGATATGTTTCTTTTTATATATACTAAGTTATAAGTTTCAAGAAATGTTTTCTATTATCCTTATATGACATTCATCATTTTCGCTAAGTCTTTTTACAAGCCTCGCAAGTATTTGTTATTTATGTTCAAGTTAAACATGAAAAACAAACAAAACTAAGGCATAAAGTAAAAAGACAGGAAAGTGAAAAACATGATTACATAAATAAAAAGCACGAAGGCCAAATATTTTTACAAGCCCCAGGGGCAACATAAATACAAGGAATGAAAACCTATCTACTTCGACGACTCATCCTCCTCTTCTGAAGTCTCCTCCCCGCTAGATGAAGACAAACCCTCTTCGCCTTCACTTGATTCTTCCTCTTCGGAAGAGCTTTCTTCTATTGGCTTTTGAGGAGTCGCCTCTGGAATGGCCTGCTGAGGGGACGGAGTAAGGCTAGGCTCACGAGCCCTTTTCTGCCTTACATCGGGACTGTTGTCCCCCTCAGTTTCCTCCTCTTGAGTAGGGATCAACTATTTTAGAGCTTCAGCTGATCGAGGATTCTGGAAGTCCACTTTAGGGTCAAACAAACCCGGATGTTTCTCCAACACTGCCTTTAGCGCCTCGTTCCACTCGATTATGTAGTTGGATGGAAAGAGGAGATCGTCGTGCTATAAGATTAAATCTTGATATTCCTCCGAAGCCATATATTTGTCAATAATTGCATTCTTGTCGGCTCGGAGTTCTACGATCTCAGCTTAAGCCTACTTTAGAATCTCCTCCTTCTCAGCCAGCTTCTCATCCACGTGTTTTATTTTGGCATTCGCCACAGTAAGCTCCTTCTTATGTTTCCCTACTTGAGCCTTCCACGACTCAGTTTGATGCAGGGAAGCTTGAAAATAGGCATTGGCCTGATAATAACAACCAAGTTAAACACATAAAAAGTCAAAACATAAATAGTGTGTGCAAGAAAAATGAAATACAAACTAGACAAGTGAAGAAACTTACTGATGCCAATGCCTAAGCACCCAAAGCTTTGGTACTCTCTTCGTCCCGTCCCAAGACAATGTCCTTCTAAACACAAGGAGTCAAGGAATGAAGGAACTAGTCACTAGCATTGTCTGTGCAGCCGACCACAATATCTGACTTTCTAAATCCCCAGTCTAGCTTGTATGCCAGAGATTTTGGTGCCTTAGCGGCCTCGCTGCCTTCAGCCTCAGTTGGCCCAGAATGAGGCTTTAAGAAAACTAGCAGCTCCTTCCCCTGCCTGGGATCGCTCATCAATTTTAGCCGCTTCATACAGCCAGTTTCTTCTACGGGTGGAATGGTCCACTGTTGATTTGTGCAGCAACTTGAAAAAAAACAAAAACACAATTAATAAAGCAAAGCAGCAAAAATTCAAAGTGGAAAAGTAAACCCAAAGGAAGTAGTATACCTTTGTTCGAGGACCTCGATAGGCCCACTGCTTTTAGTCTACACTCATCAAGAAGAGCCCAAGAGACTTCCTTGGCTCCGCCTGAGTAAGTGCAGCGTAAGCATTTTGCTCATCCTCCGAGAGCATGATGGAATCGGCGCTCCCGTCTGTAACCTTGCCAAAGGTGGGCCTAAAAAGAGTCCTCCAATCTCCCCCTTCCCATGAAATTTGAACAAAATTTTCCTTCCAATGAAGATTGTTTTTGGGAATTGAAGAATTATCGAAAATGTGGGGTTTATTTGGTCTATGGGCTATATGAACCCAGCCTAGAGAAAGGCTGGAAGAATTCTTGAATTGAAAATTTTTGCGAAAGAGGGGGACAGTCATTTTTATTTTCTTTTCTAAGCAAAGGACCATGAAACAATGGATGAGCCTCCGTCCATTGGGGTTGATTTGAGAAGAGTGTATTTGGACATCAGCTAAAAGAGTAGGAATAAAGTCGTGCAAGGGGAACCTAAGCCCCGTTAACAGGGCATCTATGTACACGAATAATTTGGAAGGATTCCATGTTAGTATTGGTGTCCTAGAGACAATACTTTTAATGTTTTATTGAAAACAATTATGTTATGCGATTATTTAAATAATATTTATTATATCTTTATTTACTGTGTCATAAATTGAAAGAATAATAAATGTCCTTGAAATATTAATACGTAATATATGTCTTTAAGTATGTGACTTAAAAATGAGATTATATGAATAATATTTTATTCCTAAAATTCCATAGTCAAGTATTATTATTTAAGGACAATAATAATGCACGAAATCCTTCAATGGCATCAGAGCTACGTGTATAATGGGATGATTTGGTTATGTGTTTAACAGTTTTTCGATATATGTAAACATATATATGATATGCCATGACTATATGTTGNCATGACTATATATTGATATATATGTTTTATATGATTTTGAATATATGATATTCATGTGTTGTATAATCATGGTATGATTGTGTGTATTGCTGTATGTATATGATACATGTTGGTTCTTGTTATGGGAATCGTATTCGATATGAATTCTGAAACGGCTTCGGTAGATTTTCTGAAATCTGTGTCCAGTGTTCGATTTTCACAAACGATATGTGTTTTCTGACTGGAATCGTGTCATTGAGCAATACTGAAACAATCAGCTTCGCGTCTGTAAGCCGTTTGACGACGTTACAGGCCCCGAAATGGCTATTTATTATTTTCTGAAATTTCAAAATTTATTATATATGATTATATGATATGTTTATATAATCTGAGATATATTACATGTGTTATGTGATAACATGGTGGATGGTTATGGCCTAAAGACCCATAGGATAGTGGTTTTGTTTTATGGTTTTGGTTTCTAAATACGACTTGCATGTCGTTTATTCATTGTAATTGTTAATCTCGAATGTAACTCGAGTTCTTCTTGTAATTTCATTAGAATGGATTTATTTATTATTCAATATAATTGTTCAATGGAGACTTGGAAGTAAAGAAGTTAGGAGGCAATCCAGATGATGGAGAAATGAAGAAGATAAAGACATGTAATAGTGTAGTATTTGAAATCACCATAGATTGACCTTGAAAATTCCATCAGCTTGGAAATATTNGGATTATTTGATCAAGGAAAAATTGAGAATCTCTTTATGATGGGATCATGATCATTCATATAAAAAATAAAATCCCTAAATACATATTAAGTTAATCGGATGCCTTCCAATGTTTAATACTCGTCAAGATCTAGATTGAGAAGGAGTGGGTTTGCCAAAGCAAGGTACTTTTATCAATCATGGGAAGACGTGATAAGTAAGTGACTTAGTTTGTTGAAACATTGGGTCTAACTTAACTAAATCATCACAATAGGATTGTGGGTTTAGAGGCATAGAGTTTGGTGAGATTTATTGGATAAATGTGGTATTGTTCTNTGTTGTTCCACCAAACTATCCAAGAGTTATATTTGATATAATTGACTAATGTTGTTTACCTAAATAGTCGNTGTTGTCTACCTAAATAATCATTCTTTGTATTAGCCAACGCTATCTTAAAACATTGATGAAATATGGATCTTGGCTCACTAGAAAGATTAAATGAAATGCTTTCCGAATTAATAGTTAGGGTAATTGATTTGATAAAAATAGTGGGAGATATATATTATGTATGTATATGATAATCACTTGAACATAATTAAACTTCTGCAACTAACTAATATGCAATTTAAACATTGTAGATATTTAATGGCAAA
>QRFB01000511.1:50074-82866 GCA_008931105.1 Oenanthe javanica | reverse complement strand
CCATAGTAAATATTGGATTTAATAGTCCTCTGAAATGAACCAAAAAGTGATGAAACATTGGTCTACGGGATTATGTAGATGATAGAGTCCAAGATTAAATAACTCCTTATCATGCGAAAAACTTTAAATTAAAATTTAAAAAATATTTTTATATAAACGTCTCCGAAGTTTGATCTTTAAAGACAAACACAATGTAAAAAGATATATAAAGCAGTGGCTCAGTATAACCTTTGGAAGTGGATCATCAATCTACTACCAACAATATGGAAAGCAGCTGCAAGTCCGGCCTTTTTATCCTCATTGCCACTAACGAAACAAAGTTAAAACAAATCTAGAGTCTAGAGTGATTTACAAAAACCCCAANTATCCTCATTGCCACTAACGAAACAAAGTTAAAACAAATCTAGAGTCTAGAGTGATTTACAAAAACACCAACTCAAGAATAATATTTAATAAAATAGTCTCAACACCATATAAATACATAATTATATATACACATGATGCACCTATGGATTTAAGTAAGAGAATGCAATACTGTATATGCTATAATCACCCCAAGGCAAACATTACATTCACCTAACACACACACACATACATACATACATATATACAAATATATATAGGCAAGTGCTGAAATCAGAATCAAATTGAATGAGAACCTTAGAACCAAAACAAATTACCAAATTCACAAATAGAAATCACCAAACCGTTCGTGACTTGTTAAAAAAAATTTGGTGATTTGCATTAGTTCTCACAATTCTCATTTTAAATCGGTTTTAACCAGAGCATGACACTATACAGCTAAGACACGTCAATAAATCAACAATGCTGGGTAAAATCAATTTTAAAAAAACAAACAGGCATCATCCAAGTTTAATAATCTTTCGAAACAAACAGAACCTAAGAATACGAATACGCATGAAACCTAGAAATTAAAGAGTGGCTCAGTATAACCTTTGGAAATAATCATCAATCTACTACCAACAACATGGAAAGCAGCTGTAAGTCCGGCCTTTTTATCCTCATCGCCACATCGAAAAAACCTAATTAAATACCCTCACTACTAATCTACAAATAAATACATACACAAAACTACCCCTCCAATTTTAAACACGTACGATATCGATAATATCCTGTTATTATTAAAGCCGAAACATTAAAAGTTTGATATACCAGTGCCTCTGGATTTCTTGGGAATGCTTATGTCGATAACAACGCCAATAAGATTAACTCTCTGATTAATTGCAACAAGAGCGTCTGCTATTGGAAGAAATTTGTAGTCGTCGACTCTCTCTTTGTTCCCCATTTTTGGCTGCTGCTAAAACCCTAGATTACTGGATAAAGATACAGAGAGAGCGCCACGCTCAAATATATACTACTCTAGACGTTTTAAATATTTGAATTCAAGAGCCTTTTTTAATAACTTAAAAAAATTTAAGTTTTTTCAATCCATAATTGTAGATTGATTTTCATTTTTAAGACCTAAATTAATCAAATTTTAATTAATAAATTAATAATATAATTAAAAAATTAATTAATTTATAATAAGGATGAATTTTTAAAATTTATATGATTATAAGTTAATATTTTTTAATTACAAGTTAAAATTTAATCAATTTGACTTTTGAAAAGTTAAATGAGATTGAATGAGTATAAATTATTTAATTTTAAATTTTTCAATTAAACTTTATTGAGATTATACTTTTCCTGTATGAGTAAAGATTAGTACCTTTTAAGATTTTGATTAAGTTGTTATATTATTTATACTTTATTTTAATATTGGGATTTCAAGATATGTACTCTCGTCATAAAAAATGAATTTTCAATCAACATAAAGAAGTTTGAGAGGGAAAAAATAAAAAGAAGTTCAAAAAATACATACATACATACATTTCACTTTTTATATGATCATTTGTATTTTTTTTTTACTTCAATGTGCCATAAAAAATACATACATAATCTTTAATTGGAATTTATGAGTTCTAAGTAATATATAAATATATTAATTATTTAATATAGTACGAATTAAATATTAAAGGTCTTTTAATATTTAAATAAATTTCTATTAGAATTATAAATTATTATTTATAATAAACTTTTATCAAAATTATAATATTTATATTATAATCTCAATAAAATTATATTTAATAATATTATTATTTTCATTGGTAATTTTTGTGTTACAATATTATTAATATTTTAAATGATATATAATATTAATTCGTGAACTCCTAGATCAAGAATAGCTATCTGATTCCAATCATTACTCTAAAAGTCGGTGATTAATGATTAATCCATATTCATATTCGGTAGCTTACCGATCGGATTAAATTCCTGATTATCCAATTAATTATTCTGATTAATGCCTGATTTATCTGATTAATTCTTGTTCCGTGTCTTTACTCCAATTTGTACCATTAGATTCATTACATATTATAGCCCCATCCTCATGCACTCCACCGAAACCTAAAACCTGCAACTGTTCTTCAAATTCATGGTGATATTTATTTTACTTAATCCAGTTGCGTTGATATATACCAAATTAGATATGGCAATTGTGTACACGACATGATAAATAATGGGTATAGTTTTGTTTTGTGGTACGCCGTCGTATTTATTACCAGATACTACAAGCTTTCATTTTTGTTACATTGATACAAAAATACATGAATTTGAAATGGGTGAATTTCACATTTAAGTATATGAATCCGAAATAAATTGGATATGGGTTTGACATTCAAGTACACGAAACAGAGACTACGCATACAATTGTCTGGTCTATATCTAATAGTACTATACAAATGCAAGTTGATGTGCACTGTGGTTTTATAATCACTATAAAAATGATAGAATTATAAAACCAGGCACTGGTTTCCAGTATTGAGGACTGATAATGTGGTTGATTGGAATACTAAAGAATAGAAGGGGGCATTTTAAATATAATATAGAATGGTGTAGACCTAACACCATTACAAATTTACAATATAAAGTTTATTACCGACAATTTAGGAGAGTTGGTAACTTGAGATTTTATGAAACTCTTTTGCCTTTGGTGGTCTCGAGTTCAAATCTTCAGAACTCAATATCGTTGTCCCGAAATGGGCTCGATCCCAATCAATAGAATATGTTGCATCACATAACTTATTAGCTGTGGCTTGTTCCTCAACCCCCATTTGGCTCCAGTTAAAGATACATAGATTGCAAATAAATTATTCTGTCTTGTATCATCAACTTGTAGCCAACCACCAGTATTCTGATGTGCTATATAAACCTTTCATTAGAGAAATAGCAAAGCAAGTCAATCTCTTCACCAAAGAAATACAAAGCAAAAGAATAAGCACCCATTTTGCGATAATAATTCTTGAAAGGAAACAATGGAAAGCAAGATGAGGAAAGCAGCAAGTGTAAAGAGTTCCACGAGTAGCAGAGGGCCTTTACCGAAAAGGGGCCAGATAAAGTTGATAATAGCATCAAATGCTCTTCATTCTATTGTTTCTGTTCTCTCAAGGTCCTCTTCAGATCACCATCATGCTACTAAACTTACTTATTAAGAGATTAGATCTTTTATGCATTATAACTTGTAAGCTTATGGTTCCATCCCCACTTCACGGAAGGCTGGAACCTGCGTGTGTTCTGGTCTTCATTATCAGTACACATTATACAGCAAGACCATTGTATTAACTTGTCTAAAGCTGGATAGATTAAGATCTGATGCAGCGTATGATTCTAGATGGACTGCTCCCTAAGCCCCAACAATCACAAAGACCTATAAAATTTCACATGATTAATACTCTTATTGTAATGGGAGTCACCGTGTGCCATGTAAAACCACATCTAGAGGGAAGGCAATCCAACCTCCTGCATTGTATCCATGTCAACAACAAAACCAGAGATAGATATCAACTTTGAGAGGTGGTTATACGTAAAACTTAGATATGCAGAACAAATAAATTATTGTCCGTGCATGAGAAACTGCTGAAACTTTCAGAGTTAAGTGGACCAAGTGGCTCTGTGCCAAAAAGGAGAGTGTATGAACAAGTTGTCTAGGGTGCTTAGGTAGGCTGGCCAGTGGGGATGCATGACAGCGATATCGTTTGACCTGAAAAGATTCGCAAAAAAGGGCTTACTGCATGTTTTACGGTCGACTTATAGCAACCCATTAATCAAATATACAAATGCAAAATGATGTGCACGCTGGTTTGAAAATCATTATATAATAAAAATCTTGACTGGCAGAAAAATAAAACTTGGCACTGGTTTGCAGTATCGAGGATTTGAAATGTTGTGGATGGGATTGTTAAAGAATCGAAGTGGAATATAATAGTGCAGACCCGAAGAATTTGTCATTCAAGTGTAAGCTGGATCCATTTTATATTATGAATCTCCTCTTTCTCAACCATCATACCCAGGGACCATTGCAACCTGCACGTGTTTACTACATGCAAATCTGAAACGTTATTTATCTTATAAACTATAATATTCATATGATCGAAATTGTAAATTCAGTGTTTTGATTAAAATTGTCAGAAGCTATGAAGAAAACAAAGTGTTAGAGCAGAACATATTTTGCTGGCACGTTCCTCGACTGTCACCGATGGAAAAACAAATATAAATTATGATGTATCTTCTGCTGAGCAGTTTGTATTCTGGTTACTCACCTTGTGATATATAAACACCACAACTGAGACATTGATAAGATTTTTTAGTAATTAAAACCAGGGTCATCACTGCAAACATCATCAAATGCATAATGAATTTTTTAAAGTACTGCAGGTTACATGTGCTAAAGCCGTCTGCATCCGTACGCTCGACACAGAACATGTTATTAGCCATGTGTTCAGATATCATAAGCATGTGCATTTTACAAATTCCATAAGAAGATCTCTGGAAAAAGTTGGGAGCCATAACATAGATAGCTGTCAATCTTACGAGTACTTGATTGAAGCAGTGAGGAAGAACCGATATCAGCAGCATTTTTTCCATTTTCATAAAAATGTGGGGTTTTTTTCTTTCCATGAAGAAGATGTTTCAGGGTTGAAACATATAAATCTAAAACTGTGACCTAGCGATAACCTGTTTTCACTTGATTATGGCGCCAAAATGACATTTAAAAATTTCACCACGATAACATAACATAAATAGTTACTTTATGTAATTCATTGTTGAAATTGAGTTGTCTACGAATTTCATTAACTACTAGGAAGCTAGTTAGATCCTTCTTTAGACAACTGCTTGTCAGTGAAGAAGCAACACAGTTTAGACATTGTGTTTGATACACATCTGCAAGTTAAAATATGCAACGGCGCCTTGTCCCAGTGCAACAGAAACAGGTTCTTTCTATAGCTAGGCGGGACAGTGGGGAGGCACGCCAGCGAAATTGTGACTTGACAGATTCCTTGAAAATGGTAGAAGTCAAATTTGTGAACATGGTACTGATATTTTTATACTATAATGTATACAAGTTGAAAACTATACATGTGAACACTGATTCATGAATATGTTTAAGAATGAATATCTTTTGCATTGGTAGAGGTTTCTCATGGACAAGTTGTTAGCTAAAAATATTAACATATGAGCCTATATGCTATACACATGTTAAGTTTTTTACCTAACTTGTTTCTGGAGAGTTGGCCATAGACCCCTATTACTGGATCTTATCCCCCACAAAACTAAGAAATTCTGAATACTTTGACCAATTGAACAGCCGAAGAAAAAGAATATGGTACTAGCTATTTTTTCTGCTTCTTCGGTTGTTCCCACTTGATTAGCCACGATCAATGAATATATCGAAAGGAAGTTGTGCCTCGAACAATGCTTTGTCCCTAAGCTGCAATGCGAAAGTTCTCATGCCTCCATTGTTTTTAACATGATACCAAAGCTCTTTGGATCCAACAGAGTCTCGCATGGAACTCTGATATTTTCAAATATATATTTCGGACACTAAGATTGAGTTTTGCCTAAAAGATAGACTCTTAGACATTTATTATTCGATTCTAAAATTGTTCACTTAATTAGCTGTCATGTTCCTCAACCCCGCCAATAAAAGAAACATAGACTGCAAATATGTTATTCTATCTTATATTATCAACTTTTAGCCAGCCACTGGTATTCTAATGTGCTATATAAACCCACCATTAGAGAAATAGCAAAGCAAGTCATCTCTCTTCATCAAAGCAATACAAACCTCTACCAGTTTTCGAATATTATTTCTTGATAAAAACAATGGAAAGCAAGATGAGGAAAGCAGCAAGTGCAAAGAGTACGAGAAGTAGCAGAGGGCCTCTACCGAGAAGGGGGCAGATAAAGTCAATAATCGCATTAAATGCTCTTCATTCTATTGTGTCTATTCTCTCAAGAGCCTCTTCAGATCACCATCACTCTATTGGAAAACTAATTCTTTGAGATATTGATCTGTACATGTTACATATGTGCATAAATAATAGTAGTTGTTATCTCTTTTTCTTCTGTTTTGACTTCTTGTTATTTCAGTACTCTTTGGTAGTGAGGTAGATTTTTTGAACTCCACAAAGAAAAAAGTGCAGAATATCGAAAGCTCTCTACATTGATCAGATGCAAACTCATAGATATATATGTTTTTAACCCAAAACAAAGAAACAACTGATATATTAATGAAAATGGCTATTTGCAGGAATTCCCTGAAATCAAACAGATAATTGGCAAAGCAATTAAACAAGTTAAGATGATGAAAATAACCTTTTTATGAACTAGAGCTATTGGAATATAATTTCTTTATAACCAATAATTTAAAATTGCAGGACTTACAACTGTTGAATCTTGAAAACAAAAGGGTCATTGCATAAAGTGAGCTGCTTACTAACAGATATTACTTGCGATAAGAAATGTTGCATTTTATTTATCATCTTTTTTCGCATCTACTAAAAGAGTTTAGTAACATGCAAATTGATGCAGTTGCATACTTGCACGTGGTAAAAGCTTAAGAAGATGGAAGAAAATGCAGGCTTAACTCTTGGAAACAAGAATAGTCATTCTAATTTCTAACAATACAAGACTTGCATAAATGCAAGTTGCTCTAAGCACTGTTTGACTGATTGCATTACTTTTTTCCGATATTAGCTGTTGAAACTGAAGAAGAAATAAACATTGCGCCATAAGATCCAATGATCTATTGTGTATCATGGCTCCATCCTCCCCTCTTACTACACTGACGGCTGAAACCTGCATGTGTTAAATAATAATATGATACCTCAACATCATTGTTGTTTAATCATATATATATATACATTATTCGTATATGTCGGATTGTATGGTATTTTAAGTTAGCAAAATAAGTCATGGAAGGAAGATTAACTTGTTTATAGCCAGGACGATAAGAATCTGTATAACAGATGGTTTCGCTGGCATGATCCCTACAAGTACTTTGATTCTACATACACATGCATTATGCATATGCACCTAACAGATGGCATCTATATTCAATCCCCACGGACAAATGCAACCTGCACGTTTTTACTTCATATCTATCAATCTAAAATTTCAAGTCATTATTTCATATCAACTATGAATATGCGCGCATCAATTCATCAAAAAAGGGGGAAGAAAAAATCAAACATTTTGCTGGCATGATCCTCAGCTGTCACCTGTCAGAAACGTAAAATAAAAATCGAATAATTATGTCATTTTTCTTAAGCAGTTTGTATTCTGGTGAGTTACATTGAGAATTTGAGATGTATAAACACCACTAGTGAGACATAAACAAGTTTTATTAGAATTGAAAATTAGGTTTACTGCAAACATCATCAGATGCATAATGATTTTCATATCTTAATGTGGCAAAATTTTATCAATTATAAGGAAACTTGTTAGATCCTTCTTTAGACTATGTTGCTTGTCAGTGAAGAAGCACCACTGTTTAGACATTGTAATTTGGTACACAACTGCAAGTTGAAAGATGCAACGGCGTCTTGTCGAGTGCAACAGAAACAGGTTCTTCCTATATCTAAACAGGGCGATAGGGAGGCACGACAACGAAATTGTTTGGCTTGACAAAGATTCGTTAGAAATGATAAAAGAAAATTTTGTGGACGAGACTTAAGTACAAATAAAGTTCTGCCATAATATATACCAGTAGACGAGGACACATTTGTATACTGGTTTCTGTTTTTTATTTTAATTTTTCCGAGTCACTGGTTTGTGATTAATGTGGAATGAGAGAGTCACTAGTTTGTGATTAATGTGGAATGAGAATATACTCTACATTATTAGAGGGTTTTTTTAATATACCATAAATTTTTTCAAAATATTATCACTAGACTAACAATGAAACCTCGCTAGAGGTTTATTTTTTTCGTTTAGGACATGTAACAATCGCTACACTTAACACGTTTGTGAAAAGTTTGAGAACCCAATATTATTGTTCCAAATATGAGCTGCTAGGGGTCAAATTCAAAATATGGTAGAATATGCTGCAGTACCTGATTTAATTTGCTGGAATTGCTGGCATGTTCCTCAACCCCCCACCAATATAAAAAACATGGACTCAGAAAAATCTATTCTTGTCTTACACTAACAACTTTCCAGCCACTGGTTTTCTGATGTGCTATATAAACCCCCTATTAGAGAAATATCAAAACAAGTCATTCACATCTCCAAAGCAATATTAAGCAATAACCAGTTTCGAGATATTAATTCTCAAAAAAAAGAAATAATGGAAAGAAAGATGAGGAAAGCAGCAAGTGCAAAGAGTTCCAGAAGTAGCCGAGGGCCTCTACCGCAAAGGGGACAGATAAAGTCAATTATAGCATCAAATGCTCTTCATTCTATTGTTTCTGTTCTCTCGAGAACCTCTTCAGATCACCATCGTTCTATTGGAAAAATTATTTGTTAGTTGTGATCTGTATATATAGCACAAATGACAGTCGTTCTCTCAGTTAGCAAAAAGATAGTTGCGATCTCTTCTCATTCTGTTTTTACTTCTTGTTATTTCAGTGCTCTTTCGCAATGAGGTAATATTATGAATTCCTCAACGGAAAAGTGTGCATATTGCAGAATAAAGAATACTCTCTCGTGCGGATCAGCTACGAACTCTTAAAAATGTATATGCAACCCAAAACAAAGAAACAACTGAAGTAATATGAAAATGGCTATTNAAATATATATGCAACCCAAAACAAAGAAACAACTGAAGTAATATGAAAATGGCTATTTGCAGTTGCAATTAGACAAATATAAGATGATGTAGGTACAGAATGGAGCATCAAAGTAGCCTTGTTATGCATTAGAGCTATTTGAAAAGCATTTCTTTCTAATAAATCATTCATAACTACTAAAGAAAAAATAAAAAAAGAGTTCCGATATGAGGCATGAAGCGTTAGTTCTTGAAAATGAAAGGGTCATTGCATAAAGCAACTTATAAATATCATTTAGAATGAGAAACTTATATATATTTCATTTATTAATTTAAAATTTTCAAAGAAGCAGGATTGCAGTACGCTGGAGATGAACCTAAGTCTCTTGCATAGAAGCCAATTATCCTAAACGCTGCACTACAAACGCTAAATGTGAACGGTAGACACATGAAGACTTATGTAGTTATCTTGACGATTTTAATGGTATCCTGATCTGAATCTATGAGCTAACAGTAAGGCCATCATAAAGGTTACTGAATTAATGACATAACAGAGAGACTTTAATATTTCTTTTGCACGTAATAAATGTAGGAAATTGGAAATATGCATCNGAAAGTTATATATATTTCATTTATTAATTTAAAAATTTCAAAGTAAGGCCATCATAAAGGTTACTGAATTAATGACATAACAGAGAGACTTTAATATTTCTTTTGCACGTAATAAATATAGGAAATTGGAAATATGCATGTTTCTGCAGAAGCACATGGTTCAGAAGCATACAAAGATGAGAGAAAATGTAGGGCTTGATTCTTGAAAACCAGGTATAATAACTCCAACAATAAAAAATTCTATACAAATGCAAGTTGCTCTGATTGCTCCTGATTGCATTATATTTTTTCAATACTAGCTGTCAAATTGTACCATAAGATCCATTATGTATTATCACTTGATCCTTATCAACTCCCACCACACGGACGGCTGAAACCTGCAAGGAGGAAGATAAATCATGTAAAAAACTAAGTAGACAAGGATCTGATATAACCGATGGTTTTGCTGGCATGCTCACTAAGCACCACCAATTGCAAAGATAAAATTTTACATGATTAGCATAATAATGAGAGTCACCCTGTGCTATATAACCCCCATGTAGTTTAAAGGAAATGTGGCCTCCTACTCGTTATCTATAGCAAGAAGCCAACAACAATAACAGTGTAATACATCAATTTAGAAAGGTAATTATACATATAATTTAGTTATGCAAAGCAAGATGAATAATGTCTCTGCAGTAGCAACTGCAGAAAGTTTCAGAAGTAGAAGGTCTCTACCTAAGAGGGGACAAATAAAGTCGAGGATAGCAATTAATGCTCTTCATTCGATTGTTTATGAGTTATCAAGGACCACCAACCACCACCAGTCTGATAGGAAACTTACTGCAGAAAGTTTCAAAAGCAGAAGGTCTCTATCAAGGAGGGGAAAAATAAAGTCTAGGATAGCAAAAAATGTTCTTCATTCAATTGTCTATGTGCTATCAAAGGCCTCCTCCAGTCCCTCATCAATGTAATTGGAAAACTCGTGTGAGTGTGTGACAGTTTTCTTGTTTTTTCTTTTACCTGTAGTTTCAGTAAATTATTAGTATTCAAAATTAGTTAAATACAAAGGAGTTTGTTTTTTTGTATAAAGGGAAGATTTTGGATGGTTGAAGCTCTATCATTACAGAGTGAGTATGACCTCGTGTTCATCTTCTAAAAATCTCACATACACATCCAACAGAATTAGAGTAAACAATTAAACAAGATATAAGTGTCTATATTTTTGTTTACAGAGTCTAAGCATCCAATACCAAAAGCACTAAACAATATGAGATGATATCAAACTGCCCACAAAATGAAGCTCGACTACTTGAGTATGATATATACCGCCTACCTAGTACAAATTTTATTTTGTGAATTTGCTTCGTGCTATCAATATCATCGGGCATATGTTGCAAGGATTATCATTAAATTTTCGTCGTTAACAACAGCAAATGCCAAAAAGAGAAAAGTAAAATGCGAGTGCTACGTCCTTGGTGGTTCTAAAATCATTGACCATTACTTTATAAATATTTGCACACACCGAAAAGGCAGGCGTAGCAAAATACCATATTCTGTGGATTCACAATTCACAATAATAAAGGCTGACTTTGCCCAAGGTAGGTTTAGCAGAGTGCCCAACAAACAGCATGAATAATATTTAGAAGTTGACGTATTCCAAGGGAAACAAATATGAATGTGGATTTGCATGAGAAATACGCTGTTTTCATATCCTACATAAAAGTACAAGAGATGGTTTTGGCTACTNCTAGGATAGCAAAAAATGTTCTTCATTCAATTGTCTATGTGCTATCAAAGGCCTCCTCCAGTCCCTCATCAATGTAATTGGAAAACTCGTGTGAGTGTGTGACAGTTTTCTTGTTTTTTCTTTTACCTGTAGTTTCAGTAAATTATTAGTATTCAAAATTAGTTAAATACAAAGGAGTTTGTTTTTTTGTATAAAGGGAAGATTTTGGATGGTTGAAGCTCTATCATTACAGAGTGAGTATGACCTCGTGTTCATCTTCTAAAAATCTCACATACACATCCAACAGAATTAGAGTAAACAATTAAACAAGATATAAGTGTCTATATTTTTGTTTACAGAGTCTAAGCATCCAATACCAAAAGCACTAAACAATATGAGATGATATCAAACTGCCCACAAAATGAAGCTCGACTACTTGAGTATGATATATACCGCCTACCTAGTACAAATTTTATTTTGTGAATTTGCTTCGTGCTATCAATATCATCGGGCATATGTTGCAAGGATTATCATTAAATTTTCGTCGTTAACAACAGCAAATGCCAAAAAGAGAAAAGTAAAATGCGAGTGCTACGTCCTTGGTGGTTCTAAAATCATTGACCATTACTTTATAAATATTTGCACACACCGAAAAGGCAGGCGTAGCAAAATACCATATTCTGTGGATTCACAATTCACAATAATAAAGGCTGACTTTGCCCAAGGTAGGTTTAGCAGAGTGCCCAACAAACAGCATGAATAATATTTAGAAGTTGACGTATTCCAAGGGAAACAAATATGAATGTGGATTTGCATGAGAAATACGCTGTTTTCATATCCTACATAAAAGTACAAGAGATGGTTTTGGCTACTACATTATTTGAGGCTTATGATTGGACATAGAACATATTAGGCAGTAGCAGTTGCCTTCTTCTCTTCCTCAAGCCGCTGTAGTTCTGCCAGTCTTATAGCCCATGCTCTGTCCCTTGCAACAGCAGACATCTTACGCTCAACTCTTTTAATGATTTTCTTCCTTTTTGCTTCTTGCATTAGCACTTTACGTTTCCTTTTCTCAGACTGCAGCAATAAAAACTTCAGACTAGAAAACAAGCATTTTTCTGCTCCATATACAAGGAACGACAAGGAAGAAAGACTTTAACTTCTTTTTATCAACAGACTGAAGTTGGAGGAAGTGTAAAGCAAAAAAAATCACAAACAAAACATGTGCACATTGTATTCCCATACTCAAAGTTGAGGCAGCCAGTAGATATACAATCACTTTTAACTAATTTGTTAGTTTGTTACGACAAATCTATGGGAAAAAGTGTTAATAATGAATTATAAACCTTTAAAGTCTGCTTTTGACATTTTTTTGTGTCATTCTTCTACTAGTACTTAAAAACTAGATACAACCTTAAAGATAGATATGTCTATACTTCCAGCAAGTCTCACCCGCTAAACTTGTTAGCAACAAGGCTCATACAATATCAAGCATCTAATAATGAAGAATTGTCATAAGAACATTTCAAGAACACCATTCCCACATCTATAAGCATCTTGTCTGACGCAAATATTGCTTTACAAGTCTGAGAACACATAAAAGTTTAGTATTCTGTAGAAATTAAAATTTTCAAATCTGTGCATTTGTTTACCCACGCCAACACTCACACACACATCACTAAAAAACTGCTTGTCAAATAACATGGTGCGGGAACATAATAGCCTGTTAAATTCATATAGATGTGTAAGTTGGGTAATTTGTACGAATCATCAACCTCGCAATATGTTGCAAGGCCAAGATGCAAAATCACTGATCTTTGTAAGTGAGCTTGATGTGAAAAGTTCAGTAACAGACTAATAGTAACCTGTATAATTGGCCAAGCTCCCAACAACATTGTGATGTCAAATTGATGAAGTACTGAACGTCTGAACTTTGTCAATTCTGTATTATGTCTCAATTAAGGTGCTTTTTATTTCTTAAAAAGGAAATGATGATCATGTACATGATTCACTGCCTAGAAGTAAAAGTAAAACAACCTTAATGAAAAGAAGCTTGTGACACCAAAGGTCTGTCTTTTACTACTAGCGGCTAATGACACAAACCCAAGATTTCTCAATTATATATTGATAAAACTTGCAAAAAACATATGTATATTTTGTTTCAAGTTAAATTTCGACAGGATTTCAGTTATACTAGTTGATGAATAGCTACAGCCTACAACTATACTATAAATCAATATAGGCGAACCATCACCTTCACACCCCTCATGCAATGTGGAAAATATATTATTTAAAATATTCTTCCTCTTATGAGAACCAATCAAAAGATTACAGCGAAACACAATACCAACATTGTAAATATCAACATAACAATGTGAAAGACATATGACTAGACCTATTTGTAATAATTAAATGACAACTCAACTCAAATAAGAAAAAAAAATAAATAATAAATATAATAACAGGAATCAAGACGAAGAAAGCCAATTAGACACGAAGAATCCTAGCATCAGAAGTATTTTGATGAGACTGCTACTCAACACTGGAAGAAGTTCATTAATATGATCAAGCGTCAGTGAAAAATAAAGAAATAATATTTCAGAAGATACAAAAGATTTTAAGTGACTACTACACGAAGATTCCAAGAAAAGAAAACAAAAAAGGAAAAACAGTAAAACAGAAGAAGGATAGAAGGCCACAACTTTTAAAGTTAAAAGATGAAGAATATTTATTTTAGTATGGCACAAGTGAACCAGACAGTACATTTGTGTTAACTAATTTAATAAATATTTATCATCTAGCTTAAGTGATTTTATGACAGAAGACAGGGCAAAGACGGAAATATTTCGGTGCTACCAAAAAGGTTATACAAGTCAAGATAGTATTTTAATTCTACTATCAAAAGTAAATTAATTTATTTAGTTAAATTAATTCAAGTTGAATTGAATTTATAAATTATTTAATTAAATTAAGTAGAATTAATTTATTATAAAAATTGTGATTTGGTATGACTTTTAATAAGTCTAAAAGACTTTATTAAAAAGTCATACCAAATTTTGATTAAAAAGGTCATATCGAAGCTTGAAGAAAAAGTCATACCGGATGTTATATGGAAAAGTCATGCCAAAGTTAAGATTAAAAGTCATACCGAAGGTTTGATCCAAAAGTCATACCGAGCTATAGGCCAAAGGTCACACCGAATTATGACTTTCAAAAAGTCATACCGCGCTGATTTAAAAAATCATAGAAGTGTTATTTGGAAAGTCATACAAGAGCAAAAATGTCATACAAGGCTTAAAAAGAGTCTGAAAAATGTCTTCATCTAAAAAGTTATACAAGCTTTAGAATTCCTCTATATATATGAGGCTAGTGCTTCATATTTTGTGCTCGTTGATATCATTCAAATTCAGTAATTTGTATGCTTGTTATATTCACAGAATTTCTGTGCTAGATTGAATTATAATTGTTAATTTAGAACAATTCATGTCAAAATCGTTCTAGAATCTTAAACAGTTATTTACACTTTCATCATATATTAATTTTATAATACTTTTCAAGTTAAAAATCATATCTTCTACTTGAACAGTATTTCATTAAAATTAAAATTTCGAGATAATTTAAAATAATAATTTAAATTCAAAATTCTGCGATTAAATATTGATATTGTATTCAACCCCTTCTACAATATCAGGGACCAACACAATGTAATAGGCTTAAGAAAACATACGAACCATTATAAAGTTGTGCCTCTGTTTTATCTGTTTCTTCTCATTCCTTCTTTTGACATTTTTCTGATTTGAGCTTCCCCGATTCGGTGTAGCACTTGGTTGAGTAACAGGTGTATACTTGACCCAAGAATACGAACCTACAACATGCAAGAAGTGGTAATTTTAACCAATTTTTTAATCCATCACGTACCAAATACAAAATTTAATTCAATCCATAAAATGAAGTATCATACATTGGGCTGAAAAAATAAGATCTTTCACTTAAATACGAAAGCAATTGATGCAAGCATCAACAAGATAGTGGAAAATGGCAAAGGGACCACAAGACAAGCTGAGATGACAACAAAAATTCTGGGAGTTAAAAGGAGCAAATGAGGAAAAGAAAATTAAATTGCAAGATGAAGGTGAAGGTACAGTGACTGAGCTGGATAACCAACTACCGCATTTCAGAGTGGAATGTTTCTTCTTCTTTTTTTTTTTTTGGAATGTTTCTTTTCATTTGCATTTGAATTATATTTATGTTTCAGGATTAATTCTAGAATCAAGGCTATATAGCCACATTACATGCATCTGAAAAGGCATCAATGAATTTACATTTCTTCTCTCATTTCTCTATCTCTTTATACATGCTATCTTTACATTCTCATTAGCTGGTTTCCAAGGTTTCCCTTCTGAATACCGGATTACCTTCAAACTAGTTAACTCTTGATTATCATTCCCAACTCAAGGGGGTCTGACCAAGAAATTACATATTCAAGTCTAGAGGTTGCATCAGTGGTATCAAAGCCAGCACTTTCCTTGGGACATGGGGCAGGGAAAAATTACCCGGCAAGGAGAAGCAACGAGCACTGAACTGCAAAAGCTTGATAAATCTTAAATCACTTTTGGAAGAGCATAGTAAGAAGCTTGATGTTGTGTGTACTAGTCAAAACTCTCATATTGCTCAGAATGCAAAAGCTATAGCTGATGTAAATGATTTAGTGTTGGGTTTAACTGTGCAAGTCAGCAAATTGGTGAATGAAGGAAGAAATACTAGTAATGACAGTGCATTTGCCAGAACATACGAAAACCCTGTAGCTCCTTATCAATACTCCACTAGACTAACCAAAATTGAATTTCTGAAATTTGATGGCACTGATTTAAAATCATGGATGTATAAATGCAACCAGTTCTTTGATTTAGATAATGTGAATGATACCCAAAAGGTCAAACTAGTAGCTATACATCTAGAGGGAAGAGCTCTATTGTGGCACCAAAATTATGTTAAAGGTAGGCCTGCTCCAACGTGGAGACAGTATGCTTCAGATATTACTAATAGATTTGGGGAGATTTTTGATGATCCTATGGCAGAGCTAAAAGAATTAAAACAACAAGGGGAGGTGCAGAGTTATCACAATGCTTTTGATGCTGTAGCTAGCAGGTTGAGCTTAAGTGAAGAACACCTATTGAGTTGCTATCTAGGGGGTTTGGATGATGATATTCAATTGGCTGTGAGGATGCTTACCCCAAAAACAATACAACAAGCTCACTGTCTTGCTAAATTACAGGAGGCTTCAAACAAAGCTAGGAGAGCAAGAACAAGTTCGAGACCCTTCCCAGCCCTTTTACCCACTCCAACTACTCAAAAATTCAGCAATACTAGCTCAAATAACTGGAGGAATACCAAACCAACAGTCTTGGCAACAAAACACCCGGCTGAAACCAACCTCAACATCAAGAGAAGAACCTTGACACCTGCTGAAATTCATGAAAAAATAACAAAAGGATTGTTTCTGGTGTGATGAAAAATATGAAGTCGGGCACAAGTGTAAAGGGAAAATACCTCAGTTGTATCATATTGAGGTAGAAGATGACGAAGAGGAGTTATAAGAGGATGGAGTTGATGAAGAAATAGTGGAAGAAACAATGTGTGCTCATATTTCATTAACTGCTCTAGATGGGATCTCCATTTTCCAAACCATGAGAGTGATGAGAGTGATGGTGCACCATGGAAAGAAACCCTTACAAATATTGCTCGATAGTGGAAGCACACACAATTTCACTGATAGTGCTGTGGCTCTAAAGTTGGGGTGCAAAATAGATAGAGCAACTTCAATGTGAGTAAAAGTTGCTGATGGTGGAGAGCTTAAGTGCGACACTACGATAAAAGATTTCAACTGGAGGATGCAGGGCTCCACCTTTTCGGCCGATCTCTTACTTCTGCCTTTGAGTGGTAGTGACATAATATTAGGTGTCCAATGGTTCATTACCTTGGGACCTATATTATGGGATTTTAAAAATATAGTGATGGAATTCAAACATTCGGGAAAGAAATTTAAGCTGCGTGGAGCTACCAACAGGAAATTAAAAGGGATCCAGCCTGACAAACTGGATAAGTTAATGAAGACAGCCAGTGAATTGTCAATGTAACAATTGATAACTAATATATCAGATTACTCTCCCAGTTATGTTCTGCAGCTAAATCAAACACTAAGGTATTACCACCAGATTTGCAAGGTATACTAGATCAGTACCCTACAGTTTTTCAGAAACCTGAAGGTTTACCACCGGTTAGAGAAGGGTTTGATCATAGAATACCACTCAAACAAGGTACAAATGCCATCAATATCAGACCCTATAGACACCCAGAAAATTAGAAAACTATTATCGAAGAGTTAGTGCAAGAGCTGATCAGGGAGTTATTAGAAACAGTACCAGTCCTTATGCAGCACCGGTGGTCCTGGCAAGGAAAAAGGATGGTTGCTGGAGAATGTGTACGGATTATAGAGCACTGAACAAAGCCACCATCAAAGATAAGTTTCCTATTCCGATTATCGAGGAGTTACTGGATGAGCTACAAGCCTACCAGGTACCATGTTTTTCTCAAAAATTGATCTTCAATCCGGATATTGTCAAATTAGAATGCATCCTAGTGATATACACAAAACTGCTTTTAAGACTCATTTCGGACATTTTGAATATTTGGTAATCCCTTATGGTCTAACTAATGTTCCATCTACATTTCAGTCTTTGATGAATTATATATTCAAACCTTACTTGAGGAAATTTGTTCTAGTATTTTTTAATGATATACTAATTTATAGCCCTTCTTGGGAGAAGCATTTAGTTCATTTGCAAGCTGTGTTAGAAGTGATGCGCCTACATTCTCTCTATGCCAATGGGAAAAAAATGTTCTTTTGGGGATACTAAGATTAATTACCTAGGTCACATAATATCTCAGCAAGGGGTTAGTACAGAACCAGAAAAAATCAAAGCTATTCTAGAGTGGCCTCAACCAAAGACCGTAAAACAACTTAGAGGGTTTTTGGGTCTCACGGGGTACTATAGGAGATTTATTAAAGACTACGGCAAGTTGTGTAGACCGTTAACAATACTACTAAAGAAAGATGCTTTTAATTGGGGTATGGAGGCTGATTTGGCTTTCAAACATCTGAAGCACATGGATGACCACCCCTCCTGTTTTGATTCTCCTTAACTTTGAAAAACCATTCCTCATAGAAACTGACACATCTGGGGTGGGAATTGGGGCTGCGCTAATGCAAGGGGGATATCCAGTAGCATACATAAGTAAAGCACTATCTGAGAAAAATATGATGTTTTCAGCATATGAAAGAGAATTGTTAGCTGTGGCGTATGCAGTTCAGAAATGGCACCACTGCCTTATGATGTTGTCATTTACCATCAGAACCGAACAAAAAAGTTTAAAATACATGTTGGATCAGAAAATCACCACCTCTTTCCAGCAGAAATGGATGTCAAAGTTGGCTGGGTACGATTATGTGATTGAATATAAAAGTGGTGCAGAAAATAAAATAGTGATGCACTGATGCTTTATCAAGGGTGACCAATTCAGAATTACTAAATATGTCGGTGTCATCACTTCACTCTACCTTACTTGAAGAAATTCAGAATCAGTGGCAAGAAGAGTAGAAGACCCTAACATACAGAAGTTGATCACTGAAGGGCAAACTAATTCAGAAGTTCACAAACACTTTCAGTGGCAGAATAATCAGCTCACAAGGAAGGGAAAACTTGTAGTTGGTAACAACCCAGAAATTAAAGAGAAGGTCCTAACTTGGTTACATGGTTCAGCGTTTGGTGGACATTCAGGAGGAGAAGCCACATTTAGAAGAGTTAAGAGTATTTTTTACTGGCCAGCATTGAAGAAGTATGTAGCGGAGTACATCAAACAGTGCCATGTCTGCCAGAAGTGCAAATACGACCCAAGTGCATATCCAGGTTTATTGCAGCCTTTGCATATTCCCACCAGCATCTGGGAAGAAGTGACGATGGATTTTATTGAGGGACTTCCTAAATCTTTGGGAAAAGAGGTTATTATGTCGTGATCAATCGACTGAGCAAAAATGCACACTTCATTGTTCTATCTCACTTATACAACTGTGAAAGTGGCACAAGTTTACTTAGACAATGTCTATAAGTTACATGGGTTTCCCAAAGTCATTATTTCTGATAGAGACAAAGTTTTTGTTAGTCATTTCTGTTCTGAATCCTTGAAGTTACAAGGGATCCAGCACAACCTTTCCAGTGACTACCATCCACAGACGGATGGACAATCAGAAGTACTTAACAGGTGTCTTGAGATTTATCTAAGGTGCATGTGTAGTGATTTTCCAGCTGAATGGGCAAGGTGGCTGTCATTGGCAGAATATTAGATTAATACTACCTATCAATCAACAATTCGTCAAACACCTCATGAGGTAGTGTATGGCCCGGCCCCTCCAATTCACAGGCCATATATGACAGGCAATATATGACAGGCACCAGTACCATTGATAGTGTTGATAGAAGCTTACAGGCAAGGGAGGAAACTATGATCAGATTGAAAAATTTAGCTAAAGCACAAAACCGAATGAAGCAGTCGGCTGATAAAAACAGGAGTAAGAGACAATTTGAAGTAGGGGACTGGGTATATTTAAAGCTACAACCATACAAACATGCACACACACACACACATAAAGATTAAGTACAATGTACAATGTACAATGTAAAACCCTAAATTCACATTTGATATTTAAAACCTATAATCACTACTAGTGTAGCAGAAATGCACACACACACACACAAAGATTAAGAAATGGATAAACCTGAGGGTCTCAAGCTAGCACTTTTCTTACGGGGCTTATCAACTGGCCTTCGCTTCGGTAACCGTGTATCTGTAAGACTGTGAAGGAAGGAACTTGATGCCGGAATCCATGGAGTTTTAGTTGCCGGAAGTGGGGATATCGCCGGAAAAATGTTGCCGGAGAGAAGCGGATTTGATCGGAGATGAGAATAGGGTTCTTAATACGGGTCGGATTATGGATCTTAGGGCTCCCAAACTCATTTTTTGTGTTGTTCTTATCTTAATTGTGCTAATAAAATTTTGTTTTAATTTATGGATTATTGATTGAGAAGTACTTAAATCACACGTTCAATTTAAAGAGAGTTTGGTTACTTAAATTTAAAATAAGTTATTTATTTTATTATTATTTTTTTTTACATATTTTTATATATTTTTTTTAAAAAAATATTTATTTTAGAATTTTAAAGTCAAATATTATTTTTAAAATAAAAAATAAGTTATTTATTTTCAAAAAAACTATATATATACCTATTTTTTCTGAAAATAAATGCTTATTTTCAGAAAAAAGTGGAAACAAACATGGTCTATATATCAACATTTGACTCATAATAATAAAAATAGGGTATTTTTCTGATATGTCCCTTACACAATTTTTTAATCTTAATAATTTTAGAAGGAAATTTTTATCCTTGTAACTTAAAATAATTAAAATTTAAAATAAATGTAATTTATAAATAATATTTACAAATTCAATCTTCTAAATCTAAATTTGAGACCAAATTATTTTATTGCATAATTCTAATATACATTAAACATATAAAGTTTAAAATAAAATTTCTCCTTATAATTTTAGTTTCACAAAAAATTATAAAAAAAATAAATAGTGTTAAAATATAACCAAACCATATGCTATATATACATATAATAATATTCGAGAATTTAATCATATCATTATTCAAATAACCAAGTAATAAAAAACATGTATTACAACACTTATCTTCAAAAAAACTGAATTACTATAAAATATTAATTACAAATCATATAAAGTACGTTAAGTGAATCTAAGGATATATTAGTCTTAATATTTATATTTAAGTGTATTAATAAGATAATATGATTTATTTATAAAATAGATATAAAAAGGTACATTTTATAAATGGATCCATTAATTTCAAACATATTATATAAATTTCCATAAAAATAATGTCAATAATAATAATTCAATTCAGGCTTAATTTTATTTTACATCTATGAATATAAATCATACAAAACATAATGGAATATTAGTATATAGTAGATATTATATAGTATTAAAAATATATTTTTAAGTTGAACATATTTAAAAAACTATTTCAAAATAATTGATAATAGTCTTCTGTTATTTAGTAATACAAATAATTGTTAGATACACTTTTATATAAAGACAGTGGCGTATGAGAAAATATTAGTGGGGTACTTTAAGATAATAATATATATTTTTATAAAAAAATTGTTAGATATGAGTTATGAGAAATTTATGCAGAGGGGGGTGAATGTATAAGTTGTATTCTTTTTAATTTTGATTCTGAGTTTATCTAATAGCTTAACCTGGAATATGTGTTTAATAGATTTGTGGAAATAAGAATTGTAAACACTCAAAGGTTAAGTTTCAATCTAACTTTGTATTAAAAAGAAATTGCTACAATCTGAAATATAAACATGAATTTCAGCTTCTTGTTCTTGAGAGAAAAGAGACAAGGAATGACTCAATACAATTCAACACACTTGCCTTATGAAGCTGTGCTATAGCTAAATAAATAACATGTCTTACTAGCACATACTAGTTACTATAACTAGAAATAGACAAAACATCTTTACATTGTACACATTCCATTTCTAGCTAAGTTCTTTGATTGACAGTCTATAGCTCCCGCTTTCTTCCTTCTGTCTTTGTCTTGTTCTTTTCTTCAAACTTTCTTGTAGACTTGTCATTATCATTCTTAAGTTTGACTAACCTTGATCATGACAATGCTTATTTGCTTGTATGTAGCTTCTGCATATCTCCTTAAAATTAACTTGATTGAAGTAGTCAAATACTCATGTGTTAACTTCTCGAGAAGTCATGTTGTGGACTTCTCAGTCGATCACTTCTGAGACTTCTCGATCAGTTTCTTTTAATACTTCTCGATCAGCCTTTGTCTGAGACTTCTCGATTAGATTACTCCCACTTACTTCTCGATCAGTCATTTTTCTTGACTTCTTGATCAATCACATTTCTTGACTTCTCGGTCAATCACATCCATAGACTTCTCTATTAACTTCTCAAACACTTCAATGACTAACTTCTCGACATGATATTCTTGAACTTCTCGAACACTTGAATAGCTTACTTCTCGAATATACATTTTGACTTCTCTATGAGACTTCTCAACCAATTCATTCTAGACTTCTCTAACAGTATATTTCCTTAGAAGAATTTCTATTTTGAATTCTTTATTTGATGAGTCCTTGTTCATTCTGATGCATGATCCATTTTGACTTACATCTTCTATCATAGTATTATTGATGTGACCATTATTTACAACTTGAACTACAGTAAAGAGAAACTTTTATCTGCAAATTTACAGAATAACATTCCAAGTCACAATCTTATTACAAGAAGTATTAATATGTTGCAACTACATTACAAGTAATGACATTCAAACAAGGTAGGTTTGTCTAGATCCAACAAAATTAAAACTAAAGATAAATATGTAAAATATATATCAAATTTATATATGAAATTCAAATTTTAAGTCTTTAAATTTTATTTTTGTAAAAATATTTCACAAAATGGGGACAAATTCATTATTTAATGGGGACATAAAGTGAAATCTATAAAATTTTAGTATGTCTACCCAAATTTCAGTAGGGGCACTTCCCCCTACCCTAACACATGCATCAGCCCCTCTGTAGAGAAATTGATGTAGTTATTACATAATAATTTTAAATTAAGTTAATAATTTTTTAATGATGAATGTTCACACATGTATATTTTTATTAAAAAATTTAGTCAATATTATTTGGTATTTAAAATTTAAAGGATAACACATATATAAGCCCAAATTTTATAAGATATTTAGCTCATTTACAAAGTTTTTGGGACATTCTATAATAAGAGTTAAATTAAATTAAAAATAAATTAATTAAGAACTATGGGAATACGAAGAGTTTAAAAATTCAACGGCATGGAACACCCCCATGATGGGCATGGACTAAAAAAAGAATTTGATAACATACCAATGTTAAAGAAGATTTTCAAACAATATCAATAGCCAAATAACTATTCCATTCTACATTTAATATCTGCAAATTTACTACTTGGATGCTGTAGAGTGTATATAAACTTATTCATTCTTCTGTATGTTTGTCTTTTCCCGAGATTAAAATTTTTTTACCTCATTTCTCCGAACTGCCTTGGTAGCATAGGTCTATCACTAGATTCCTGAATATTTACATTATAACATCCATACCATTGCAATCAATGTTAACAATGTTAGATCCTTGAAACATTTTTCTCTTACCTTTATCAACATAATCACTATTGCTCATAAGTCCATAACCTTATCTTCGTTGTTTAAATGATAATAATTTCATTTGCTGTTAAGGAAGGCAACAAATTTTCTATAGATTTTAAACCTCTGCAAGTCACTTTGGTGGGCACTAAAAGAGCTGCTTCAAATATCCCTGCATCGATTAATATTAGTCTCCAAAATAACAGCAATAAGAACAATGTTGTTATTTAAATATTTCTCCTTCTTAAACTTTATTTTCTTCATCATTCCCATATGTGCTTCAACCACATCTATACCCTACAACCAATAATGTAAGGCCTGTTAGCCCTTGTCCTAGCTAGTTCATTTACTTCTCCACATTCCTTTGGACATAAAGAAAATCAAATTTCAATTAGGAATTGATAAATCAAGCAGATAAAGTTTTTATTTTGATGGATAAAGCTAAAAGTTAATACATGAGAGTATAGAATAAATATGGAGTTATAAAGACAATTAGAGAGATGAGAGGTAAAGGAAGACAATATACATATTACTAAAATAGTCATTTCCAAGTAGGTGGCCAAGTCAGCATCTAACATGCGGTTATGATGCAAGGTGTTAAAGTCAACATTGTCGTGTCATTTTTCTGTTGGTCAATAATTTTAAAATAACAGAATGTCATTAATTGCGATTATAATCATGTAATTGGGATCCTAACAAGAAGAATGAAGAATTCGATACATGACCCTCAGTTTAGTGCATTAACCCATAAAAAAATTTACATATCTAAAATACCTTATTTTACATAAAAAAATTAGGAACCAACATACTTACACTAAAGAGTCAATAGAGCACTCTGCATTTTCTTCCGGATGAGTCTATTGAAGAACTCTAAAGTCGTATCATTGACATGGCTTCCTGCAACATGATTCACAAGCATTTGAAATTCTTTCAAATTGTATTTGGGAATATGGATTTTATTTCAAATGATAGAATTTTAGTTGTCATTTCTAATTCTCATATTTGTATTAATATTTGAATGCCTTGGAATTCAAATAAAATCCAAATTCAAATTCTTATGATTACCCAAACATGAAATTTGATCAAATCCAGAATTTCAAATTAAATTCATGTTCCCAAATAGGCCATCAAGTCATTTGTTATACCTTTAAAATCATTTACAAAAGTGAAAAATGACATACGATTAATATATATTAGACTTAATTGCATTTCAATGGCCTAAACTATACTTTTATGCCACATAAATAGTTCAATTATATAACATGTCACATTAACAACATATTCCATTTTTTTTTAAAAGCGGATTATTGCATTTTGTTGAGTCCAAACGAATATTAACTTTTAAAGGATAAAGTCGTCAGCTTCCTAGTCACATAATCCAACCATCACATGTTTATTTGTCACTAATAATTAAAAAAATCATTACAACAAATGGAGATGATAAAGAGCGCACAAACAACACAATTAGAACCATTTCTCATCGTCATCATATAATTCCCAGAAAATCAAAGGTCTTATTATTGTTGTTGAAAATATATACATAACATGTTCATCATGAAATCTCTCTATTTCTTCACAGATCTGCACAAGTAACCCCCTTTGAACCCACATAAATTAACATAAATATCACAAAAAAAGCACATGTCGCATAAACATAGATACATAACACATACCGTATATGTATATTTTATAAATACTTGCCTTAATTAAATAGAGCTCTTGTCGGTATGAAATAGGAGACTGTATGTGTATGTGGGTGGCAGGACATATATGTGGTATGACAGAATCAAAAGTTATGAATCTTCGATACATATGCATCATAATATCAACATTTTTCCTTACCCATTCCGACCTGATACTTAATATTAAATACGAGTAATTAATCTCAATGTGCAGAAAAATATCCGCACAAACATATATAAACTAGATTACTTAAAAACATGAATATTTCTTAGTTTTTCTTTGTTAACATATAACTAATTTTGTAGGAACATTCCCATACATTAATTTTCATCTCGGTGATAGATGAATATTTGAGAAAGAGAGTTTTGGTAACTTCAAAATTTTGTATATAGTATGCATGAACATTGTGCCACTTAGTTAATGTTTTAATTGAAGACTATAACAATAGATTACTAATATACTGTTTACTTTCATAATATTCTTTATCTAGAAATTACCAACAAAATTTGTGAAGAATTGTGGAGAACATGTAACAGATTCAATAACACTGAAAGTACCAAATGGTTAACAATATAATGTCCTTTTGAAGAGAAAAGATTGGAGCTCAAATATTTGCTAAGTTTTTTTAAAGACTTCGAAATCAAGGGTGGTTACAAATTTGTATTTTACTACAAGAGAGATGAGATATTTACTATTTACATTATTGATGATAATGGAATGGAAATACAATATCTAGTAACAAGAAAGCGACCACTAGCACCTGTCTATTTAGAAGGTATATTATTTCATAATGTACTTAATGGAGTTTCGTTTGATTATATCTTCTGTTTTAAATAATAAATTTGTAACTATCCGGGTCAAATCCCGAGTTTTTTTCAAAAATCGGGGCAAGTCCCGACTTTCGAATATGAAATAAGCCAAAGTAAACTGGCTCATGCAACAACTTGGGTAATCCACAAGCCCACCACAGGCCCCTAAAAGATCAATGATTTGTTGGTGCACTTAGTAGTAGTACTTTTACTTATATACTGAACAAATTATCTCAATCTACTCGATGTGGGACTGGGGTGTTACAGATAGTATATAATTATTAGGAACTAACTTTGCCAATCGTGGATCGTTTTCATGCTTTGCTGGGAAGAAAGATTCTACTGAGTTTGAATAATGAAGGAATATTTCAAGTTTTATTTTCAGTAACAAGTAGAAAAATTGAAGGCCTTGATGAACTAAGGGAGATGAAGTATTGAAATGGAGAAGATTACTTGTTTTTTGCTATTATAGCAAGAAAATGTGTGGACCTATCAAGTTTTAGCAAAAAAAGGATATAGAGATTGTTAATTACAAATGGACATCAACTAGGTATTTTACACTCACTTCTATTTAATGTTTTAATCTATAAAAGAATTCATTTTTTTTTCTAGAACTAATTTTTTTAAATATGTTAACAGATGAAATAATAGAGGATAACAACAATTTCAAGCAACGATGTTATGATCAAATTTGGACAATAATTGTCATGGAGTGGTATGCGCTTTATTTATTTGGCAATAATCATTTACGAAATATACAATTCACTTCTGTTTATGTCTATTGATAACATATATTTATGTTTATGTTCAATTGGAGCAAAGTCAAGAAGGTTTCTATACGATACAATAGACGGCAATGGGAAGTGAAAATTGTCAATAATAAGGATAAACCAAGAATTTCGGGTGGATGGGATCGGTTCTCTCAATAAAATAACTTATCATTGAATGATACTGTCCTTTTTAAAATATTGGATGTTGAAGATGAAATTGGGTTTGATGTTGAATTCCATAAAGCTAGATAGTTTATATTTATTGTAATACTCAAATATATTATTATTGCAAGGCATACAATGCTTTAACTGTGGTAACTTAACTATATTATTTGGTATTTTCTACAAAATGCAACAATTTTCTTTTGAAATTACAATTATAAACACTATTATTATAAGGCAAACAACGTTGAGTACAAAATTATATGAAAAACTTAAAATCTAGAGTTTTACATCTTAGGTTAAAATTTTTTTTAAAATAAATTTAATTAATCTACAAGAGCCTAGCGGCAACGAACACAATCTTAGTAAACAAATATAGCAAGAGAAAGTGAAATTCATATGGGGGCCAGATTCCACTTGCACTAAAAACAAATGTATGATGATTTATATTTGTACGTGTTTAATTATTAGTTACAATTAAAGCTTTGGATGCTAGATTTGAAGATATTCAACTGAGAGTTCTGTACACTCAATAATATATTAAAATAGTTGCTAAAATTGAAATTGACAATATTAGTCTATAAAAATTAACCTCCAATTGTGAGATTTGATGGAATGCAACAAAGTGTTTTAATTTTTTTTTAGCTATTCACATGACAAGTTTTATAATTTGATTATTTTCGTATAAAAAATTATAGTTTAGGCCACTTAAATGTAATTAAGTCTATATATTAAAAATATATTTTTTAAATGTAATCAACAGTTAATTGCTTCAAAATGTCATTAAAGGATGTTACGTCATTTTCTTTAAAAGAAATTTTACGTGTTCTACAAATTCAACAAATCAATATCTAATATATGTGATAAATATCCAATAAATAAAGAATTGACAAAGTTACCGGAGCTATAGACAAGTTTTGAGAGTTTAAAACTTTTTTCATTGATATACATATGTAAATCCCAGAGGTTTATTTTTCTTGTGTTAACGGGTAAGCTCCTTTGTTACCATCCGTATAACTGCACTGAAAGTCATCTCAGCCGTCAGAATTTTATCACTGGTGTCAAATATTGACATATCCTTTTTTCATTTCTGTTTTGATATCCATTTCTGTAATGTCATCCACAAAAAGTTGCTAATCTCAATTATTTTTTTCCCCTCACAACAAAGGCTATTGGGAAAAAGTTATACATGCTAGTTTTTTTAATCCTCTCCATCAGTTCTTCTTCTTAAATTTTTTTGACAATAATTATTTCTTTGTTAGCTCCCACCCCAAGCACTGTACACTCCATCACATCGTTCTAATCCTTCGTCCCAAAACTTGTGTTTAGCATGTTTGTACAGAAACTGCAACAATGAAAATGATTTATATCGAGAAATAAAATTAATAAGCAACATAAATTTATGAAATTGGACAAGCATATATACCTTAACTTCTTTCTCTTCGGCCCACATGTCCATTTTGATTTGCTGAAAAAAAAAGTGTTAGTAATATCAATGAGATTCGTTTAAAAATATCACTTGGTTCCACAAAAACATATTGTGTAAATTTACTAAATAGAAGTATGGTGAAGATGATAATATAACCGGTATTATTATAATTAAATTCAAAATAATGATATATTTAATAATCTTAAACGATTTTTATCGTATTTTATTGAACTATTTAAAATTTTATTTAACTCATATATTAACTATAAAATAATTAAGATATGAAGAATACCGATACATTTTTAGTGTATGAATATTTTTATAAAATATTTACATTTAAATGAAATACTATTTTCAAAAATGTTATATAATATTATTTTTCCAAAACCTTACATCTATATGGAGACTAAACTAGTATAGCGTATAAAGTTGGTGAACTAGAACTCTACAGTATAAAATATGTGTGACATAATAACAAATAATCAGCTAAAATGTAATGTTGTAATTGCTTATGTAAAATTGATAAGTTCTCATTCGAATTTTAATTTTATTTAAATTGTATTAGATGCTGACAAAAAATATATAACAAAATTTTATTTGAATATATATGTAGTTTAGAAGAAAATATTATTAATTTAGGCGAATGAAATACAATAATCGAGAATTTTAAGCTTTTTTACAAGCTTTTTTTAAACTCCATAATAAATTTAAATATCTCACTATTCAGAATATATATTTTAAAGCAAACTACAAAATTAAATAGTGCATCATTAAAATATGTTATTCACCACCGCACAAACAACTTCGGATGGATGTCATATATATCCTTGTAAGGGATACTTCCAACTACAATTTCTTATATAATAAACTCAAAACCATAAACATCAACCTTTCTGCTATATCACTGATTTTTTTTTATCATTTCCGGTGTCATCCAAAGATAAGTTCCAGAGTTATCAGCAAGAAAATCTCAAGAAGTGTCACGAGTACAAGCTATTCCAAAATATGCTATTTTAAGCTGAAAATCATGATTTATAAGTACATTTTTACGATTGAGGTTCATATATATGAGATCTTGACAATGAATGAATGTCATGTCTCGTGAATATCCAAAGTCATCCATATTACTTTTCATAGGATAAGAATCTCTTTAAAGTTGTACTAAGTATGCTCTCAAATAACCCTCCGGAAGAAATAAATCTTGTGACATAATACACACTAGCGCACTACTAGTCAATTTTGATATTTTCTCACTTTAATATACTTAACACCAACAATTGATTATGATCTCTCATCAGTTTGGGTGTTGGTTATCTTTCTTCCAATTCATCTCAGGCCATTATTCATGCTTTTATGGTGCCTTGATTAACTTCAGGCCTGGAATTAAGATAATGTTGCATTTTCTAATTTGATAAAATTATTATGCGCTAACAACAAACTAGGAAAAAAATCTTACGTTATCCATATGAGAGTGGATATGTTATAGTTCTTTGGTGTGCATGTCATTATAAACTAACTACACATTTACTTGTATGTGAAATTGTTGTGTTTGGTCTGGACACTTCAAAGTGAAAGTTAAATGTTTTCTTACTAGGTGAAAGTTAAATTATATTGAAATTAATTTAGAAGATTTCTCAATTCTGCTTATATCTGATAAAAGTGCATACACTGGTCGTCTTTAACTAGCTAGCTATTACAACTCTTTCTAAATTGTTAGAGGTATGAAACAACTTACAAAGAAAAGGGATAGATTGAGATTTTTTGATACCGAACCTATTCTTGATTTAAGTAATTAATTAGTACAATTTTTTATTAACTTGGAATTTAATCCATTTCTCCTAATTCTTGATGCTGAGTAAGACGGTTACTGTTATAGAGCAGGACACTATTTTTTTCCATCGTGATATTTTAAATAGTGTTTTGACTTTCTCTACACAACCCACTTGATACATTTTATTTCACTTAAAAGAGGTAAATAATAGTGACATTTACTTGTACATTTGAAGAATCTCCAGAATTTAGGTATCTTATAAACATTTCTAAAACAAATATCATCAAATTCAACAAGAAATAGCTCAAAGCGCACTAACTTGCATGCTCATTGCTGGATCAGTCCATGAGATTGACATATTAAATTATATTCAAAGTCTTGTCCGAAAGTTATAAAATGTGTGCATGTTTTATTTCAGCAAGCTCATTTTAAATGCATAGTAGAATGTTGGGGACCAACTGAACATGAGAATTGTACCAGGAGGCGTCGATGTTCATTGTTTGACGTGTCATTAAAGTTTGTTATTGAGAGAGCATTACTCAACAAGGTAATTGATCTTAAGCTTATGACTATTATATGTGGCCTAGAAATGTGTTGGTCATGTTTATGACAATACTCATGGCGCTGGTGATATTTTTTTTTGTTGGCTGTAACATGATGTTATTGTTTTTTATCTAGGTGTCGATGTCAAGAAGAATATTATTGCTGTCTTCTCAGCGGACAATGATCTTTGCTCTGGAATCAACTCCACATCAGTCAAGATTAGCAGGGCTCTTTTCGAGTTAAATTTATGTATATATTAGGAGTCAATGTTTTACTTTTCATCTACTTCACCTATAATTGAACTCACAAGTTGATTGTTAGCTATTGTGCAATAGCTGAGGTAGGAAGCAAGTATGTTGTTTTGGGAGAGAAAACAAATGCACAACTAATAAGGGACTTCAAACAACACATCGAGCTAATAATGAATGAGCTACAGAAGAACTTCTTGTACCCAAATACCCCATTTTAAAAATAATTATTACAATTATGCTTTAATTTAGTAATATCAGTACTTCTAATTCGTCTGTATTTATACAACATTATTTTTTGTATTGTAGTTGGTTGTGCTTAGGTTTTGACTAAATTTTAATTTATAAATTGGGATATAAATTCTATTTTTATAGCACATTTTTTAAATAAAAGTTGTAACTATTTTGTTGATCATTGTTAAATTTTTATCATGTTTTCTCTTTATCATGCCAACAGTTGAAATGATTTATGAAGCTATAATATAAATTTGGTTTAAACTTTATTTCTCTATAACTTGCTATAAATTGGGCGTTATTTTAATAATTAAATTAAAATATTAAAATTTGAGAATTCAAACGAGTTCGATGCCTTGCACGGGCACCAATGCTAGTTAATAAAAATTATTCAACAAGAAGAAATTCCAAAAGGTAGCTAAAGGTATTGGATTTCGAATGAAATGATTTTGACTATCAATTTTTTAGTAAAAAAAACTTTTTCCAGCTTTTGAATTGTCGAATGAAAAATCAAGAATTTTATAAAAGACTCCAGCCCCAAAAAGAGAATTATGAATTTTGTTGATTGGAGAAAAGGGTGCTTTTACTTACATATATAATTTTTTTTTGAGAAAAACAGATAAAAAGACCGAAGACTGTGAACTATAAATGGTGTTCTAGGGCTCAAACCATCAACAATGCACCATTTCATGGTTAATGAGGTCCATTAGCTTCCATCTCACGACAAAATAGATTTTAGAAAAAAGTGGTCAAATTCATCCAATACTAAACCCACTTCCCACATTTTATAGGAGCCATTATATTCTTATTATATAATATTTGTGGTAATTCAATTTTAGTTTAATTTAATAATACTAAAATTTTAATAATCAGATTAAAGTAATTAAAAATTTTAAAAAATATTATTAAAATAAAAGACATGTCTAGTAATTAAAATGCATCATATTTTTTTAAAATTACATGAAAAAATATTACATTAAAAACATTACACGAGAAAGCAATAAATTTAAAAAACTACAATAAATAAGAATTACACGAGAAAGCATTAAATTTTAAAAACTACGAGATATGCTCAACCTAGTCATTTTGTAGCTGACTGCGTACGTTTATCACGCTTCTGTATATTTTTTGAATATACATTTCATATGGGACAAAAGATTTTTCATATAAATTTGGTTGCGATAATTCATTTGTTGCTTCATCATAAGTTGGTAAGTGACCAAATTTAGTGAATATAAGTTTGTTTATCACAAAATCATGTGAATATAACAGAATTTGACTTGATACCAAATGTGGGACATATAAGCTAGAGATCCTTATGTTAGGAATTAGAGTTACAGAAGTTTACAGGGGGGGGGGGGGGTGAATGTATA
>QRFB01000511.1:23137-50055 GCA_008931105.1 Oenanthe javanica | reverse complement strand
CCCGGGGGAGTGAATGTATAACTTCAAATTCTTTTTCCTCTTATAACTAGATGAATTGTTTGGTTGTATTTATAGTTTTATCAATTCACATGTGTTTACTTAATTTTAAATGCGGAAATATAAAGAACACAGAGAATTAACTCTCAATCTGATTGTGTATTAGAATAAACTTGCTACAATATGAAATTCAAAGTAAATTTCAGCTTCTTGTTCTTAAAAGAAAATAAGGTATGAATGCTTGATGCAAAATATTTCAACCTATTTAACTAATGAGGTTGTACAATGCTATATAGACAACATGTCTCTTGGCACATGCATTCACTAATCAGTCGAGCTAAAACTAGAAATAGATAAAAATAACTTTACATTTGATTACTATCTATTTCTAGCTAACACATACTATGACAGTTCTTTTGCTTCCAGCCTTATCCCTTCTGTCATTTGTCTTGTTCTTCTTGTAATCTTCATTGTAGACTTATCTCTATCATTCTAGGTTTGACTGATCCTGTAATGACAAATCTTCAATATGTTTGTCTTGTTCTTCTGCAAGTTTCCTTGAAATTAGCTCATTTGAAACATTCGAATACTCAATATTACTGTCATTCGAGAACTCTTGAAGTATGTTACACAGTCGAGTACTCAAGAGACTTCTCGATTAGTCTTTTGCTTGATCACTTATCGATTGGCTAGACTTCTCGAACGCATGAAGTTCTTTGATGACATCTCGATTAGACTAGACTTATCAATTGGCTTGATTACACTATCTTTCACTTCTTGAAAGACTTCTCGAATGACTCATTTCTGTTACTTCTCGAGTAACTCATATTTCTTGACTTCTCGAATAGCTTCAATTTTCTTACTTCTCGACTTGTTTTTCTGGACTTCTCTAACCATTCATTTCTTGACTTCTCTACCAGGTTGACTTCTCGATTGACTTCTTGACTTAGAAACAATTTCATTCTACAATTTCTTATTCTGCCAAAGTCTTCTTGATTTGGTGCATGATTCACTAACTGAAATCTTCTACCATTATTTATTTTTGACTTGCAATATTTACACTTTGAAACTACAGTAGAAACATGCTTCTAACTGCAAAGATATATGAGATAAATTAAGTCATTTGCCCTAGTACAGAGAATCTAGAAATGCTTAAACAAGACAAACATTTAGTACAAGGTAGGATTGATTTGATCCAACAATATCCCCCAATTTGGAAAGAGACAATTTTACAAATTAATACAAGATATCAAGCCTGCCTATTTTTGTTGTTGAAGTTGTTGCTGTTGTTGCATGAAAAGATCATACTTTGCTTTCTTCTCTTTCTTTTCCCTTTCATTTATCTCTTTGATTGCATTGAGAATTTCCAATATGTCCATGATCTCTTCAACTAGGATTGAATTGGATAATCACTGATAAACTTGAGTCTAATCTTTGAGACACCTCCATTTCTAAGTTTGAGCTCAACCCTATCAGGAACTTTGAAGAATCTACATTTCCCCAACCTTCTCAACTCTACTTCCATTCTCTCCATCTCTTTATTTTCTTGAAGCTTCTTCCTTGTCATTTCTTTCAAATATTTGATTTTGTCAACCTTCTTTTGATACTTTCTAACCAAGTACTCAGCCACTCAACCATTTTTAATTTGTTGACCATACTTTTCTTATCAAAGAGACTAATTACCCTCTTGATATCATGAGTGGTTGATTTTGAGTTGTCAAAGTAGAAGGGTATTTCTTCTCCATCAACAGTAGTTACAAACATCCTTCTATCTCTATATTCCACTTTACAAATTATCTTGGCTATCCATTATTTGAGATAAATCTTGTTTGGCTCAACAATTTCTTGGATTGGCTGTACTGGAAGGCCTTTGCCAGGAACAATTATTTGTTTCCTCTGTTAGGAATTAAGAGTCCCAGAAATTTACAGAGGGGGGGGGGTGAATGTATACTTCAAATATTTTTAATCACTTTAACACTATGATGAACTATTTGTTGTTTTATTCTATTAAAACAAGTTTGGTGTTTGCAAGAACATAAATCAATAAGTAAAGAAAACACTAGATGTAACTTTCAATCTAATTATATTTGAATGAATTTTGATACAATCTGAAATTTAACTTGAATTTCAGCTGCCTGTTCTAGAAAGAATACAAATGTATGAATACACTTGATACAATTTTCTAGATACTGTCAAATGAGGCTGTGCATAAACTATATAGACAACATGTCCTATGACACATGCTCACATAAGATAGTTTAGCTAAAACTGGAAATAGATAAAAAATACTTTACATTTAACTACTATCTATTTCTAGCTAACACCTGTCTTGACAGTCTGCTATGTTCAACTTTATATCTTCTATCATTTGTCTTGCTTATCTTCCCAGCTTCTTTGTAGTCTTGTCTCTGTCTTTACAGGCTTGACTTATCCTGCAAGGACAGAGCTACAAATCATCTGTCTTGTTCTTCTGCAATTCTCCTTGAAAATAGCTTTTTGAAACAGTTGAACACTCTGTTGAAATTACTTCAAGAAGTCATGGTGATTGACTTCTCGATTGAGTACTGGTTGTGACTTCTCAATTAATCCTTGAATGGCTTACTTCTCGAATTTTTAGATTTCTCGATCGCATACTATATTTGATGACTTCTTGATTAGACTAGACTTCTTGAATGATCACTTGAAACTGAGACTTCTCGATTGATTCAACTTTATCACTTCTCGAATGCTTCTTTGGCTGACTTCTCAAATTGTTTTACTGAACTTCTCAAATGTGCACTTTTTACACTTCTCGATTGGCTTCTTTATCCTGACTTCTCGAATAGATCAGCTATATCACTTCTCGATCGAATACTGAGCCAATTGAACACTTTGAGTCTTCTCGACCAGTTGCATCTTTGACTTCTCGAATGCTGTGACTTCTTGAATGATATGTTTGCCTTAGAAGAATTTTCAAGCTGCATTCCTTATTCTTCAAGTAGCCTTCTTTGTCTAGTTGCCTGATTTACCTTGAATCTTCTAATAAACTTTATTCTTTGGCTTTAGATTACATCATGTAATTACAATTTGATCATACTTCTAACTACAACAATACATTGAATTTTCTAAGTCACTAACATATTACAGAAGTACATCAATGTTACAGCAAGACAGATAATTACATAGAGTAGGCTTGATTTGGTCCAACATACTCCACTTTGGACACCTAACTAATATAGAACTAGTATGCTTCTTGAACTTTATCCTTGTGGCAGTGTTGACTTTTAGATGTTGACATGGCTTCAAATGTATGACTTGACTTTCTTTTATCTCCCTCCTTATCACTGTATTTGTTGCCACCTTGACAAGATGTCTTCTAGGTGATTTGGATTTTAGGATCCTAGCAGTTTCAGAAACTATTGGAGCCACATTAACACCCTGAATTTTGGTAGGTGTGCTAGTATGAACACCAACAGCTTGTTGCTTGGATGGTTTCTTCCTTTCTTACTTCTTTTCTTTTACAGAATCATCTCTCTTTTTCTTGTCACAACCTTCCTTCTTCTTGTCATCTTTCTTTCCTCCCTTATCACTCCTGGAGTCAGGCTTCTTATCTTCATCATCCTTCTTTCTTTTGTTGAGCTCATTATTGACAAATTTAGAGACTTGTCCATTTATGAAGACTTTTAACTTCTCAAGAATCATTATGTCATCCTTTGATTTCATCCCCTTCTTGTTTTCCATCAGTTCATTAAAGAAATGATTTGACTCATGTTCTCTTCATTCAAATGTTTATCTAGCATGAAATGAGCAAGTTTGTCTCTTCTACCTAAATAAATCACACTTTTAGGATTGTAGAAGGCCTCAGGAAGTGACTGGGGCAAAAGTGGTCTAATGAATTAATTTTTGAGTTCTTCATCTTCCTGAGTAAGAGTCTCAATTGCTTTAGAGATACAATCAAGCTCAGTAAATGTGAGTTTTCTAAATGTGTTGAGAGATATTTTAAAATAGTCAGATTACATCTGCACTATTAGTTCTTTACACATTTTGCCGTTAAATTCAAGCTTTACTCCTCTGACCATAAAGATGGATTTTTCCAATAACTTATTATACTCCCAGTGATGCCCTTTAACCTATGCCTTGATGGCTTTCAAGGTTAACAAGAACTATTCATCATTATGAGGCTTCATTGCTTCTTGTCTCAATATTTTAAGAACTCTCTTCTGTCTTTCAGCTTCAATTTCATCCCTTCTTTCCTTCTCCCCCTTAGGGTTGATATCTTGCTGTGGTTTTTGAGGAAGAAATGAAGAATGACTAGGTTTAATCTGTGAAGAGACTTGAACTGTAGAAGCCTGAGTGGAATGTGTCATGTTAGAGAGGAAGAGTTTGCATGGATGTCAACTGAGTAGAAATATGTGTAAGTGTCGTTCCTTGATTAGCATTAGAGGTGTCAAACTCCTTCTTGAGAGTGGTTACACTTGACACAACTTCAGAAACTTTTGATGTGAGAGATTCAATTTTTGCATTTAGCTCACCAACTATTTTTGCCTTATCAGCTTCATCTTTGGCTTTTGATTGATAATATAAATCTACTTGGAGTGGTGTCAAGTCATGAAGTGGCACATCCTCAGGTAGCCTGTCTGCATGCCTGTTTATATACAGTATCTTGACCATGTTATTGATTTTCTGTTGAGCTTCTTAGATGGCTACATTACTTTGGACCATGTCTTTGTAAGCCTTCTCCATTGCATCCATCTTTGTATAAGGGATAAATGATTTATCAGTGTCACCTCTAGAGGACACATTTGCATATATGCCTTCAGGTTTCATCTTGTCTTCAATATCTTTCAATGTGCCTTCCACTTTTGTTCTATGATCATGAAGCTCAGCCTGAAAGCCTCTGGCAAAATAGTGATTTACTTGTAATTGTACCTTGGCATCCTCGTGAATGGCATCATAGATTGCACTTGGAGTAAAGACTTTGGAACTTGAGCTTAGAGAAGTTAAGTACTTTTCTCTCATCCACTGTAGCATCTCCTCTATGCTCATAGTGTTTTTATTATCTAACAAAGCATCTACATTGTCCTCTCCATCTTCATCCATATGAGCATTTTTATCTTTGATTTTCTCTTGGTCTCTAGCATACTCCAACATTATTTCAGCATAGTCTTTATTGGGTAGATGAGATTTGAGAAGTTGTTAAGCAATATGGTACCATCCATCCAACTGATCTCCATAATTTTCTCTTAATTTTTCATCTGATAGTGACCCACCATGAGATGATGATCCTGATTCCCTGTCGTGTTACACAGGTTTAAGCCATTGTGACATAAAGTGAGAGCTAGGGTCACTTGTTACAGTGTTCCCCTCAGCATCAAGTTCATCATCTAATTGCTCAGATGAATCCTTTGATACTGGATGTATAGGTGAATTCTCCCTAGGAGATAGTATTTGAATGACTAGGGAGTGTCCAAGGGATGCCATTTGCATGGTGTGGAGTTCCCATAGATTACCCAATGTTTGTGAAGACACCTGATGCTCCAATGGCTCAGTAATGAAACCAAATGGAAATGGTACATCCTCAGCCATCACAGATTCTGAAGTAAAAACTCCTGAAGTCTCTGTGGCTTTGATGGTGTCATCAGGATATGCCTCAGCATGCATTCCCTCGCCATCTAAAAGTGGTTCTTGAGTGGTAAGCATAGTGTCATGCACTATATGTCACTTGATATTGGCTCATCAGGGAAATGAGAATCCTGATGATCAACAACCTCATGTGTTTGGCTAGGAACACTTGGTTGAAAAGAAATTTGAGTATTGGGAGAAGTATAGTGTGTATAATTGAGTGTTGACAACTCCCCCTGAGAAGATGGGGAAGTTTCAACAATTTGTCCTAAGTGCTCCTGTGTTTCCTTTTTAACTTCACACCTATCATCAACATGAGTGTGTTCCTGTGATGGTGCAGACTCTTACAGAGTGGAGTGGGCTAGCTCCCAATTTCAATAGATACATTCTGTTGAGAGAATGCATCTGATAATAAGTCTAATCCATTATTAATCTCTTCATCCTGTTGAGAGGGTGTAGAGTGGCTTTGTGTGGTCTCTTTGTTTTTCTTTCTCCTTTTTAGAGATACCACAAATGACTCAGGTTCTTCTACTACTACTAATTTCTTCTTGGCAATAGGTTTCTTCCTTTTCTTCTTTACAACCACACCTTGTTGGAAGGATGTGGAGGCTGGTTCACTATCAAATAATGGATTTGAAGAAATAGGCTCAATTGGGTTAATGATCCTTGGGTTAGGTGCAATAGATACTTCTGCATCCTTATGACCCTCTACTGTATGCAAGAAACCATATGTAGGCTGCACAAGTGGATACCCTTCAAATATACTCCTCATATGAGGTGTGATTTTAAGAGGTACATTCACTGTGGTTCTCCTATGCAATGTAGCAAAAATGATTTTTGACATGAATTTGGAGTAGCCAATTCTATTTTTCTTCATCCCAGGCAGTTCAATCAAAACAAGATTTTTATAATTGAGTATTGATTGAATAAAATGTGGGAAGAAAATTTCATTACCTCTCTTAGGAATCCTGGTCAAGAATCAGCTTCCCAACATTGAGCTTCTAGTTGTAAGCCAATGAATAGGCTAGCTTCAAGGTAATGCTGCTAATCTGGTCAAACCCTGGTTTCCTACAAGTGAACACTCTCAAAATAGTGTCAAACAGGAATGACCACTCCTTCCTCATGTACTTCTTGTTTATTTTGCCCAGCCTGTACTTCTCATCTCCTTTCTCCACTTTATCTGAGTACTTAATGAACTCCAGAAAATCTAGAAGATCATTCTCAGTTGGCTCAACATCAAATTTCTCAGTTGGCAATGACAAGCTTTTGTTCACATCATTTCATCAAAACTGATGTATTTATTTTTAGTTTTGCAGGTTACCACAATCCTAGAGCTACCATCTTCCAAATCGATGTCCTCCTAAGTTGTAGTGTTCCAGAACTGCTCCAATATGTCTAGGTAGAGAATGGGGTTTGCCAACAAAGTTTATTTCAAGTAGGAATCATTGAGAAACCTTGTAAAACATTTACATTGCGCCTTTGCATCTGCATCTCTAGCAATGGCCAAGAAGTTGGTCTCTGGAATTACATAAGTTACAGTTTCAGGGTTGGAGCTCGATGAAGCCATTGAGTAATGTGTAGAGAAAAGAATTGAAGAAACGAAGAATGTTTATAGAAAAGGAAGAAAGAATTTGAATGACACAGTAGAGAGCAACAATTTCTTTGAGTTTGCGATTAAGCGTAGAAATGAAATGTAAGATCTACTTTTCTATTTATATAACTTAGACAACTCGACTGGAATTGTAATCGATTTTATATGTTCGAGAACTCAGAAAGTGAATAATGTAACTTTAGTAGAGAACTGTAAGAATTTGATCGAGAACTCATGCATATATGCATTCGAGAACTGTATCAATCGAGAACTCAATATGACTTAATTGAGAACTCTATGATTCAAGAACTGTATCAATCGAGAACTCAAATTAGTACTGAATCGAGAACTCTGAAAAACATATTTGATCGAGAACTCACTAAAGTGTACTTATTCGAGAAGTCACAAATAGAAACACAGTCGAGAAGTCAGAAAAGAATGACAACTCAATCACAAACTCCAGTTTTTGAGGAATTATTCTATTTTCACTTGGAAAATAAAATAATAATTTGTCAAATACATTTTTCAAAAATAAAATTTATTTAATTCTGGAATTAAAAATGTATTTGTAAAATATTCCTGAATAATTGAATATCACACTTGTTAATTAAAGATGCACAAGTATAATAATTCTTTTCAGGCTTGCTTAGAACAAATAAATAGTTCCAATCTGCTATGTTATTTTATTTTTAAAACAAAATGTACAAAAATATAATTGATGCATTTATAAGTACACACCAGTTTGTTTCACATAGATAAATCATGTAAGGATTATGTCTATGAAACAATTGTTGTAACAGTTGGTGAGATATATTTATTTAGCCACTAGTCATAAGAATTTAACATTCCAATCTCACTAACCAACCTGTTAAAGGTGGCTTCATCTAGTGGTTTAGTAAATATATCAGCCAGCTGTTTTTGTGTGGTAACATAGAATAATTCAACTACTCCATTTTCTGCATGTTCCCTTATGAAATGGTACCTTACATCAATGTGCTTTGTCTTTGAATGGTTCACTGGATGTGCAATAATGGATATGACACTAGTATTGTCACACATGATTGGAATCCTTTCCAACACTAGTCCATAGTCTCTTAATTGATTTCTTATCCAAAGCACTTGAGTACAACAACTTCCTGCAGCTATGTATTCAACCTCAACTGTAGAAGTTGAAACTGATTGCTGCTTCTTGCTAAACCATGACACTAATATCTGTCCAAGGAATTGACAGCTTCCAGAGGTATTTTTCTATCTAATCTGCAACCAATAAAATAATCATCTGAATATCCAACTAAGTTGAATCCTGTTTCTTTAGGGTACCATAAACCCATGAAGAGTGTTCCTTTGAGATATCTTAAAATCCTTTTGACAACAATGATATGAGATTTTTTTGGATTGGCCTGAAGCGTTGCACACAAACATGTAGAGAACATGATGTCTGGTCTACTAGCTATGAGCTATAGCAGAGATCCAATCATTCCTCTATAGGTCTTCATGTCTACACTTTTTCCTTTCTTATCTGAAAGGATGTTGTTCTTTTCATATTTTTTAATCTTTTTAGTATTTTAATGATTGTCTAATATTATTAAATTTAAATAGAATTTAGGAAGTAACTAAATCACTTAGTAACCTCCCATAGGATTATTCGAGTGATCCTTTCGAGAGTTCAATGTTAATTTCTACAAGTGGTTATTTTCCTAAAAAATTCTATTTATATAGAGCAAAAAGTTTGAAAAAGAAATGTCATGGAGTGATATTTTTTAGAACACTATTGTTATATAGATAAACCAGAGTAAAGATTTTTCGGTACTTTAAATTATAAATCTTTTTCAGATAATATTGATTATTGAGATTAGGTGTTTCCTAAAGGAACTACCAGAATGAAAAATCATTTATCTCAGTGAAAATATTATTTGAGTAATTTTTACTCTTGCCTAATATTTAAAATATATTTTTTTCTCCCAGTATTACATTTTATCTTTTATTCGGAGAAAAATATTTTAAATATACTAGTAACTTCCCAAAAGCTCTCAACTATATTTTATATATGGGAATACTAGTAAACAATTTTATTCAAGTCAAAACTTTAGCTTAAAGGCTGATTTATTTCGCCCAATAGTTATATGTATTTTATTTTGATCCGGGACACAACTTTATCATATTTTGATCAAATAAAATACTTCCACTGGTTAGAATGACTTGAAACTTTTTATGGATCATTGGAATAACATAAAATAATATTAGAATGTTTCTCATAATTTTCTGAGAACTTTTATTTTTGAGCCAGTTCGTCTGGTTCGTATTTTATTCATTTTTTTCATAAAATATTCCAAAAAATATTTTTTCGGACAGAATATTATTTATAATGTTCCCAGAAAAAAAAGATATTATTTTCATATTTATTGTATTTATTAATAAATTTTTGTGTTATGTGCTTATTTGTATTTGTTACGTATTTATTTGATTAATACCATACAAGAAGCACTAGTTGACTTGGTCCAACCCCAAAATACTTTCCCCCCAATACAGTTCAGATTTCCCCTCCAAGGAATTCAAATCCCCCCCCACCAATTCAAATTTTGAGAGCATTAATCTCAACCATTCATTCCAAGTCAATCTCCACCATTCATTCCTTCCAACTTTCCCTATAAATACAACCCCAACCCCCCACAATTTCTAACACCAAGAAAGCCAAAACACTTCTCATTTTTGTAAAGCTAGTTTCATATTTAGTAGATTTATTCTCTCCCCCTTCTCTCTAGAAAATCTCTCTCTAGAATACTTCTCTCTTATAACCAATTTTGTTCCAACTTTCAAGTTCTTTGATAAAAGGTTATAATTTCTAAACTAGCTTTCCATCTTTGGTTTCTCATCTACAACAAGCTTAAACATCTTAAATCTAGCCTATTAAAACTTGTTTGCCTTGAAAAGAGGAAAAACAAATCATTTTCGATTTTTCTGACTAAATTCTGACGAGTTTTTCTGGCGAACTCTAAAGCTTGNTAGATCTAGCCCATTAAAACTCGTTTGCCTTGAAAAGAGGAAGAATTTTTTTCGATTTTTCCGACCAAATTCCGGCGAGTTTTTCCAGCGAACTCTAAAGCTTATTTTTTGAGTTCATATTTGTGGTGTAACAAAGAGAAAACCTTCTTGGCTTCAAAGTCTCTAGATTTGCCCCAAGTTTTGAGCACATATCTTTTACAAAGATAGTACATCTTATCAAACCCATTTGGTTTTTAACAAACCCATTTGGTAAAGATATTTGTAGATCTACAAGAAAAATTCAAAACTAAGCATTTCTAGCTTGATTCTCTCTTTCTAAAAAGGCTCCATCTGGCCCACTAGTAGCTTGAAATATTGAGCCCCTTTTGTATTGGAAAAATCCGGCCACTTTGATTTTTCCGGTCAAAACTCTGGCAAATTTTTCCGGAAAGTTTTTGGTAAATTTTTGGAAAACATAAAGGCCTTCAACTAACCATCTTCTTCTCTTGAATATTCATTTATTTTGATAGGTGAAAAATCCAATCTTTGTGATTTTTTCGATCGAAATTCCAGCGAATTATTTCAGCGAACTTGTGGTGAATTGTGGTAACCTTTGCCTATTAATTAAAGAGAATCTTTTTAAAGACTTTTCATTCGAGCCTTAACTAGCCAAGTGCTTCTACATATTATATCCGGGAATTAAAGCGCCTAAAAAGGAAGATTAAATTTAGACTTGCACTTTCTAGTGTTTAGTTTAATATTCCTCTTTATACTTCCTTTTGGTGTTTGATCTTTTTCTTACACGAACACTTTTTAGTGGTTTGTGTAAAAAGGTCCTAAGTTTATATTATAGATTTGGATTAAATTCAAACAAGCTCTTTATTGTTGACTTTGAGTCACTATAATCTTGGCTTGAGTTTTATCCGTGCCTAACTTGTTCTAATTTGAACAAGTTCTAGATCAAAGCTTAACTAGCCTATTAGTAACCTTCGAAGTCTCCAAAGTGCAAGTAATTTAAGATTAGCGTTTAGCTATCTAGCAAACAGAGCGGTTATTAATAGTCACATTGTTTATCACGAAAGCGTTAAGAGTGACTCAGCTTTTTAATATATTCATATAGAATATATTGTACCATTTCGGTACTACTTATACTTAATGTATCAACTTCCGTATAAATCGAGATATCCTTGACTCAAGAAGTTGTACTTAAATAATTAATATTAATATATATTAGGCCATTAAATTTATATTCAACACATATATTAATAATATAATTTACACTTAAGTTATATTTGTATTTATTGCTTAATTGCTTTAAATATAACTTGTGTAAATTGTTGCATTAATATTCTTACTTGTTAGAATATTATTGTTGTCCCACCGACCTAGAACTGTAATATTCTAGAGGAAAACACTTTCTCTGTTTGAAAGGTGATTTTTATAGATATTGTATTCTACACTTACGTGAGGTGAAGTGACATGAGGTGATCCTTGTTCTAAGACCCAAGCCTTAGGTATTCTAACGGGGAGTTAGGTGCCTTTGCGCCGTGAGGAAAAGGAAAGACCCAAGACCCGATCTAAGACCCAAGACCGTAATTTGTTAGAAGTACAAATACTACACCAAGGGCTACAACGGCTTTGAGGAGATAGCATGGAGTTATTGTCCGAGACAAGTCTTGTAGGGTTTTTATACATTTATTTTGAGAAAGTAACGGGGAGTTACGTTTCAAGATAAATATTTGTATGCTGTAAAGGCTTCTCCACCTACGCTAAGGAGTGTGTTTAAGTAACAAAATCTCTAGACCGGGGAGGTGCTCAGGGACTGGACTAAGGGGGCTTATATATTTAGTTAACAATATATAAGTGGTCCTAACCAGGATAAAAATCCTTGTGTGGTATTCTCTTTCCCTTACTATTTACTTTCCGTACTTAAAAATTTAATTAAAAAGAGTAATAATTTTTAAGAGGTAAAGAAATATTTTTAAAAAAAACTCCGTTAATATTTTAAAAGGGTAATTAAGTTATTCAACCCCCCTTCTATCCTAATTACGTCATTATTACCCATTATTTGGGACCTATCATTACCTTCATCCAGTTTGACACCTGTAGACATTGGAGTTTTAGCAGGTGAACAATCTTGCATATCAAACCTCTTTAGCAAGTAATTGATATACTTGGTTTGACTTATGAAGATGTCATCAGTTTTTTAACTTACTTGAAGGCCTAGAAAATAATTGAGCTCTCCCATCATGCTCATTTCATATTCACCTTGCATGAGCTTTGAGAATCTTTGACACAACTTTTCATTTGTAGAACCAAAGATGATATCATCCACATAGATTTGAGCAAGAATGATTTCGTCACCATGTTTCTTGTAAAAAAGAGTTTTGTCAATTGTTCCTCTTGTGAACTAATTTTCCAGTAGAAATTTTAATAAAGTGTCATACCATGCTCTTGGGGCTTGTTTAAGTCCATACAATGCTTTGAGAAACCTGTAGACAAAATCAGGAAACTTGGAGTCTTTAAAGCCAGGAGGTTGTTGTACATAGACCTCTTTTTCCAATTCACCATTTAGAAATGCACTCTTTACATCCATTTGATAGAACTTAAAATTTGAATGTGCTGCAAAGGCTAGGAAAATTCTTATTGCTTCTAGTCTTGCAACAGGAGCAAAAGTCTTATCATAGTCAATGCCTTCTTCTTGTGAATAACCTTTTGCAATCAACCTTGCCTTATTTCTTATGACAATTCCATGTTCATCCATTTTGTTTCTATAGACCCATTTGGTGCCAATAACTGATCTGCCTTTTGGAGGTGGCACCAGTTCCCAAACATTATTTCTTTCAAATTGATTTAGCTCTTCTTGCATGGCTATAATCCAGTCTGGATCCAACAATGCTTCTTCAATCTTTTTAGGTTCATTTTGAGATAGAAAGAAAGCATACAAACATTTATTTATGGGTGCCCTCTTTGTTCTTATACCTTCATCAGGATTGCCAATTATTTGATCTGTAGTGTGCTCTATTCCATTTTGTTTCATGAGCCACACCTCTTGCATTTAAACTTTTTATTCCTCATTCAAATTATTTGCATATGTTGTTGATCCTTGAGAGGCTCCCCCTGAATGTATGCTAGGGTTGTGAGGGGAGTTCTCAAGCTGAATGTGACTGAAATCTTCAGTGTTTCTCTCTTCATTTTCACAAGAAATTTCCACATGTGAGCATTCATGTGCATTCTCATCTTTTTCATTTTCAGATGCTTCCACATCCATTTCATTTTCAAATCTCAAGATGTCACATTTTCTCCTTCAAGACTCATGGCTGGGAACTTGAAGTCATCAAAAGTCACATTTGTGCTTTCGACTACTTTTTATTGATCAATCACATATACTTTGTAGACAATTTTGTCCGAAGAGTGTCCTACAAAAATTCCTTCATATGTTTTGGCTTCAAACTTCGCAAAATGGTTAACATCATCCTTGAGTACAAAACATTTTACTCCAAACACATGCATGTACTTGACAGATGGTTTTCTGTTTCTCATGATGTGATAAGGGGTCTTTCCAATATGTTTTGTGATAAGAGTCCTATTTTGAGTATAGCATGCAGTTCTGACAACTTCAGCCCAAAAAATGGTTGGAATATTTGCTTCTGCTAACATGGTTCTTGCAGCTTCAATAAGTGTCCTGTTCTTTCTTTCAACAACTCCATTTTGTTGTGGAGTTCTTGGAGCTGATAATTGGTGAGTGATTCCATTTTCCTTGTAGACTTCAATTTGCTTACTTCTCGACTTCTCGAACCATTTTAGCTTCAATTTGCTTACTTCTCGACTTCTCGAACCATTCATTTCTTGACTTCTCTACCAGGCAGACTTCTCGATTGGCTTCTTGACTTAAAAATAATTTCATTTTACAACTTCTTATTCTGCCAAAGTCTTCTTGATTTGGTGCATGATTCACCAACTAAAGTCTTCTACCATTCTTTATTTTTGACTTACAATATTTACACTTTAAAACTACAGTAGAAACATGCTTCTAACTACAAAGATACATGAGATAAATTTAGTCATTTGCCCTAGTACAGAGAATTTAGAAATGCATAAACAAGACAAATATTTAGTACAAGGTAGGCTTGATTTGATCCAACACCTTGCATCATATACTTGCAACATTTTACTAAGAGGAGTCATAACTAGAGCTGTAATTCAGGTCAGGTGGCTCGCGAGCTCGAACTCATTTAACCGGGCTCGACTCGGCTCTTTTAGTTAAACGAGCCGAGTTCAGGCAGAGGTTCCGACTCGTTTAATTAAATGAGTCGAGTTCAGTCAGAGGTTTAGGCTCAATTAAGTGTAAAATTAAAGGAGCCGTATCCCCCGACTCGTTAAAACCGGCTCGTTTAGTAAACGAGTCGGCTCGACTCATAAAATTAAACGAGACGAGTCCGGGCAGAGATTTAGGTTCGATTAGTTAAACAAGTCAGCTAAACTCGAATCGATTATCCTTGACTCGAATTACGCCCAACTTAAAACTCGGCTTGCTCAGCCCGAATTTTTGCCTTAGTCATATCAAATGGAATTTCAACTAAGCTGATAACCGTTTCAAGTCAACCCCTAAGGGTCGATATATATATTTTTTCGAAACACCCTAAAGATTGATATGTTCACTAATACATACTTTAAAGGTAAAAAATGTTTAACACGAATAATAAATTATTAATATAATTTTTATTTTTATAAAAAAATTATATGTGTATATATTCTATAATATACTTTTTAATAAAAAATTAAAATAAATTATGAATACGTAAAGTTTATTCCAATTAATTTTTTAATATTAATTCAAACTAATATTTATTTTAATATAAATAAAAAGGTAAAAGTGGAGTGAGTTGTTACGCGGAAATGAATTTCCTAGAGAGAGAAGCTCCTCCTTCTCACTAGAATTCAATTTGTCGCCTAGGTAGTTTAAACTCTTTTCATTCTCCCGTTTTGTCCTTTTATTTCCTTATTTGGTTTGTCCTTACTTGGTCTGCCGGGTAATTGTTTTCTCCACCATCTTTCTGCCATTTTCTTTTGGGTTTCCCCACTTCATTTTTCTTGATTTTCTTCCCCATTTCTTCTCCGTTTGCTACACGCTTTCTACCATTGTGCTTCTCCCCCAAGGATCTACATTTTTGTTTTTCTCTTTTCTGTTTTATGAAGTTTGATTTCTAGGTTGTTTGCATCCATGATGAATGAACACCACAGTTTGAGTACAAATGACCTGTTAGTCGATGGGTTTTCTGGTGAGGCTCACCAACTGAGAAAAGGGTTCTTGCTTCATCTTGAAGGAGGTTCTGTGCAATAACACTCATTCCCTGCCCATGAACATTCATTTGAAAGCGCATCTATGAAAACAGTTCATATTACCCCAAAGGTCTGTGATTCGCCCAGGTAATTCTGCTGAGGTCCTTGCTTTTAACCGTTTAATGCTGGATTTTGGCACATTCCTAGAAACTATTGGCGCCAACATGAATGCTTTTACACAGTTTCAAACTTCTCTTCATGGTCGTATTGTTGACGAACTGGGTTTTGTTAGTTATAGCAAACTTGAGGCTCTTAAAGGCTGTTTTAAGGTCACTAACGGTGTTCTAAAGTTGAATAAGGGATTGGATGATGCTGGGCCTTCCTCTCCTATTACTTCTCCCACTGGATCTAATGGTTCCCATGAAGCAAATTCATCTCCTCCTCGCCTTACTTGGAAGACTGAGGTTCAAGGTACAAACCCTAATCCTAGTGGTTTTGAAAATTCTTCTCATTTACCTTGCCCTGATGTTGTTTTTAATCATGATGGTACATCTACTATTAATTTGCCTCGTAGTTTTCTTGAGAATGCTTGAAAGAAATGGGATTCCAGTTGTATTAGTTTCTTTATTGGGGGTAGTTTTACATTTAAATATATTAAAGACCATGTCACTAAACTTTGGGGAAATATGGGATTGCAAAATGTGTTTTATAGTTCCAAGGGTTATTTCACTTTTCAATTCGATTATGTGAAGGAAATGGAAACTGTTCTGGCCTAAAATTCAATTGGTATTAGTGACAATCGTCTCTACTTGGGGCTTTGGATTAACGGTTCTCAATTTCAAAAAAAATATTTTACCTTGTATTTCTTGTTGGATTAAACTGGTGGATGTGCCCCACTCATACTGGAGCTGGGAGGGCCTGGGTAGTATTGCAAAGGTTGTTGGCAAACCTTTAACTTAGGATAAGGAAACAACTTCTTTTAATCCCATGATATTTGTTGGTGTCTTGGTTGAAATTAAATATGATTCTCCTAGGCCCAAAGTTATATGGGTGCATGTCATTAATAATTTGGATGGTTCTATTGTCAATGCTAAAGTGGCTGTTGAATATGGCTCCATGCCTCAATCATGTTCCATATGTTGTTCTTTTGGTCACTCCACTGCTAGATGCACCAAGAATCTAGAATTTACACAACAACAACTATAACAGCACTCAAAAACAACTTTTACTGGCTGTGAGGTTATTCAGGACCCTAAACCTGTTTCGGTGCACAAACCTGTTGGAATTGTGCCAAGCTGTGACCCCGACTATGAAGTCATTGTAGTTGGTCTCCCAGCTACCCCAAACTTTTTGCCTCCAATTCTGGAAGAAATGGTTGAAAATGATGCAGGAAATGATGATATTGTAGTTGAAGATGAGGAGAGTGCAAGTGAGGCTCCTGTTAAACCAATTGAAGAAATCTGTACCATTGTGCAGCCGACTTGCGCCTTGAATCCTGAGGCGACTTGTGAGCCAACTGTTGCACACAGCGCGCTCGTAGAGCCATCTACTGCGCCAATGCCAATCTCTCGAACCAAAAGAAAGAAAATAAAGAGTAAGGGCCAAAATGGGCCTTTTTTTTTTTTCTTTTCAAAATGGGCCTTTTATCAATACTGAACCACATTCTCCCCCTCATTGTGCCTTCTCCCAGAAAAAAGGAAAAGTTGTGGACCAAGATGGTTTTACTCAAGTTATGCCTAAAAGAAGCCTTCGACTACAAGGTGAGGTAGTCACTGCCCACTCTTTTTAATGATTGTTGGCACTTGGAATGTGAGGGGCCTCAATAAGGCTTCCCATATCACTGAAGTTATTAATTTTATCTCTTCTAATAAGGTTAGTTTGTTGGGCCTGGTTGAAATTAAGGTCAAGTATGATAATAGTTCTTCTATTTCAAAGAAAATAAATCATAATTGGGATTGGTTGTTCAATTATGACTATCATTTTAATGGTAGAATTTGGGTGGGTTGGGATAAAGTAGTGTGGGATGTTACACTTTTATCTGCCCCAACTCAATATGTTTCTTGCAATGTTACTTTTAGGGAGAAAAATATGTAATTCCTGGTTACTTCTGTGTATGCTTTTAATGATGGTTGTGAAGGGTTGATCTATGGAATTATATTTGCTCAGTCAATCCTACTATGCCTTGGGTTCTGCCTGGGGACTTTAATTGTGTTCTGGGGATGCATGACATCCATGGAGGAAGGGAACACTGGACTCCTGCTATGCAAGCCTTCAAGGACTGTATTGTGCATGCCAGCCTTGATGACATTCATTTTGTAGGTGATCACTACACTTGACACAATAATAGGCCTTCAAACCCTGTGCATAAGAAGCTTGACAAGGTTCTCTCAAATGCAGTATGACTCATCCAATTCCCTGATGCCTTGGTTCAAATATGCTCTAGAGGGATCATTGATCATAACCCCATGTTACTTACTATTCTAATGAATGTTCAAAGGTATAAAAAGCATTTCCAGTTCTTTAATTTCATGCTCACTATTCCATCTTTTTTAGATGTCATCCAGGAGGCTTGGAATCAAGAATTATATGGTGATCCCTTAGGGATCTTTTAGAGAAAAATGAACTTGGTGAAAGTTAAACTCATTGATCTTAACAAGGCCCATGGGCATCTTTCTACTAGAGTTACTCTATGCAGAGAAGCCCTCCATGTCTTGCAAGAGGCCCTAGCCCAGGACCCCTCCAATGCCTCTCTTCTTAATGCTGAGCATGAAGCCATTAACAACCTAAATAAATCCCTGGATGATGAGGAATCTTTATTGATGCAAAAGGCCCGTATTACCTGGCTTCAGATGGGGGATGGAAATTCTAGTTTCTTCTTCAACCAAACCAAATTTAATTGGAATAAGAATAAACTTTTGGTTATTTGTGATGATCAAGGGCTTTTGGTTGAGGGCCATGACTCTGTTGTCAAAGTGGCAGTGGATTATTTTCAAGACTTTCTCGGCACTTCTGAGCCCATACGCTCGCCTCTTCTTTTGGGTGACTTGGAATGTTCTAGGCTTACCATTTTCCAACAAGGGTTTTTGGGTTCCCCTTTCACTCCTGAGTATTTTTTTCACACTTTAAAGATTTTAAAGTGAAACAAGGCTCCTGGGCCTGACGGGTTTAATGTAGAATTATTTAATACAACTTGGCAGATTTTTGGTGATGACTTCTGTAAGGCTGTGTTGGCTTTCTTTGAATCTGGTAGGATGCCTTTGGGGGTTAATGCTACTTGCTTTGATTCCCAAAATTTAATGCCCTTCTTCTATGAAAGATTTTTGACCTATATCTCTTTGCACTGCAATGTATAAATGCATTACCGAGATGTTAGCCAATAGACTCAAAATGGTTTTGCCTAGCTTGATTGAAAAGGCACAATCAACTTTTGTGCATAGGCGCTCTTTTTCTGATAACATTATCATGGCCCAAGAATTGCTTCGTGGGTACTCCAGAGACAATGGTGTGCCAAAGTGTGCCTTGAAGTTTGAGCTCCACAAGGCCTTTGATTCTGTGCATTGGGACTTCATGTTTGCTCACTTGGACAGAATGTTTTTCCCTCCTTGCTTCATCTCTTAGATTTGAAATTGCATATGCACTACTAGATTCTCAGTTAAAGTGAATGGCACAATCAATGGTTTCTTCAAAGGCACTCAGGGCCTAAGGCAAGGGGATCCTCTATCTCCCTATATTTTCACTATTGTTATGAATGCACTTTCTTGCATACTCAATAAGCACCCAATTGCTTTTAAGCTACATTAGAAATGAAAGGAGTTGGGGCTCAGCCACTTATTTTTTGTTGATGATGTCTTAGTTTTTGTCATGGGGATAAATCTTCTTTGGATCATATTATGGGGAGCTTACATCAGTTTACTTCATGGAGTGGTTTGCATCCAAGTCTTTGCAAAAGTTCTAGCTTTTTTGCTAATGTGCCTTTGGAGGTAACTTCTTGGTTTGACAATGAATATGTCATGCCTCGAGGTACTCTCCATGTGCATTTCTTAGGTATGCCTTTCATTTCGTCTAAGCTTAGCATTAATCATTGTATGCCTTTGATTCAAAAAATTATAAAACGTATTGAGTCTTGGACCTGTAAATTTCTGTCTCTAGCTGGTAGAGTACAACTAATTTGTTTTGTTTTATTTTCTATGCAATCTTACTGGACTAATCACTTCATGCTTCCTAAAGCTGTGCACAAGTACTTATAATCTTTGTTTATCAGATTTATTTGGAAGGGGAACCACACTAAAAAAGAAGGAGCCAAAATTGTTTGGCACATTATGTGTAAACCAAAGCACGAAGGGGGCCTGAGCCTTAAGTGTCCTATAGAGTGGAATAAAGCCCAGATTCTTACTCATTTATGGAAGTTGGTTTCTAAAAAACCCACTTTCTGGGCTTCTTGGGCAAATCCCCTCTTCTTCGAAAGCATGATTTTTGGACTACTTCTATCCCAACTGATTGTTCCTGGTTTTGGAGGAAACTTTTGCATCTAAGGGGCTTGTCCCTTTAACACATTTCTTTTATTATTGGTGATGGCTGCAAGGTTAACTTCTGGTTAGATCCTTGGTGGCTTGGCACCCCTATTGCCTCTTCACCCAAGGATCCAATTATTGTCAATTGTTCCTCTAACATCAATGCTACTGTTGGTAATTTTATGTCTCAAGGTGCTTGGAGCCTTCCTGTGGTTAATGCTAGGCAACACCATACTGCCAGGTCTTTTCAAGCTTGGTTGAGCACTTTCACTTTTCCCCCTATTAGAGATGGGCCTGACTGCATTCTATGGGGAGGAAGTAACGTTTTGGCTACTAAGGTGGTTTGAGAATATTTAAGATTGCAGGGGCATTCAATGCCTTGGTGTGATGCTGTTTGGTATAAGGGAGGCATTCTTCGATATTCTCACCTAAATTGGCTTATCTGCCATAAGCGCCTATACACTTGGCACGCCTATGTGATTTTGGTCTAGCTACAACATGTCATTGTTTGCTGTGTGCAGGGGGCCAAGAAACAAATGCTCACTTGTTTTTACAATGACCTTATTCTACATGGATTCTCACCAAGCTTCTTTTTCCTTCGGGCCTCCATTCCACGGCTGCCACATGGGGACTTTTCTTGGAGTCTCTTCTTGATACTAATGACACTGCCATGCGCACCATTAGCCTTCTTATTGTTCAGATTTATGCTTATCAAATTTGGAGGGAAAGAAATGCCAGATTATATAACAAAGGGTGTTTTGGCCCAACAAAGCTTCTCAAGGGCATTAAACATGATCTGTCTTTAAGGCTTGCATCTTCAAAGTGGTTTTCAAAGATCTCTTGAAATAGGCCTGTAATTTTTACTTGGATTTTGTAATGTTTTGTCGTCCCAAAAGTTATTTTACAACTTTGGCTTTGTTGCTTTCTATCTACAATCTGTTATGCTCAGACTGCCTATAGATAGTTCCTCATTGTATTCTGTTTCTTTCTAATATACGTACATATTTAGCAACAAAAAAGGTAAAAGTGATATTTTTATAATTATATTATATTTTTTTAAAAAGGTTTTAAACTAACAAAATACTTTAAAATTTAAAATATTACAACAAAACATATAAATTACATTTTTTCTATTAGTTTTTTAGTTACATATATAAATACTTTTTGGATTGAAAGAGCAGTGTTTAGGATATATTGATATTTGTATTTTCAATCGTTGTCAAAAAAATATAATAAATATTTTTAGAGTGGAATATATTATTGACATAATATATCATGCCTTAACTCAAATATCTAGATTTTGAAAAAGTATTTGATCAGTTGGAGTCATCCCCATATATTCTCAAATCTTTTTTTAAAAGGGGATTTACTCCGTGACGCAATAAATTTATATCTCTAATTTAATTTTCACTTTCGTTAATCAATTCATTTTTGTTCTCAAATCGTGAATTCACTATGTTATTACCTATATTAGGTGCAAGTGAGGGTTTTAGTCATGTTATTTGATAAATTTTTATTAACTAAAAAAATTTAATATTTAATTGATATTATATGCATTTGAACATTTTTGTCCTTAAAATATGTAGCGATGATGTTAGAAAACGAACACTGATGCTGTCAGAGAATAAAGATCGGAGTTTACACTGCTGACGTCATCAGAGTTTAGGAAGCTGTCGGTCAGAGTTTACTCTATCAGAGAATACTCAATCAGAGTTTACTCTAACAGAGAATGCTCAAATCAGAGAATAAACAATCGACAGAGTTTATCAATCAAAGTTTGTGAAGGAAATAGACAAATTAGAATTTGAATAGGATAGTGAGAAGGAATCCAAATACAAGTCTATTACATTATTAAAGCTATTCTTTTCATAATCTGTTTTGTAATTGAATTGTATATGTGTCTATATAAACATAGACATAGGTTAACATTATTATAACTTTCAAGTCTTATTTTTCATAACCTAGCAGCTCTTAAGAACAAATATTTTCTTGAGAGAGTTTTGTATTCCATTCATTATCATAAATACAAAACAGGGTTTCTTTTTACATACTTGTGTTCATATTCAATTATTAGGTACTATTACATTCAACCCCCCCTTCTGTAATAGATTATCATTTTGGGAAAATAATTGGTATCAGAGCAGGCAGTTAATTTTCAACTCAAAGAGCATATAATCATGTCTGGAAACAAGTATGAAAGCATAAGAATTCCAATCTTGAAGAAAGTTGAGTACCCTACATGGAGGGTGAAGATGTTGATGTTCCTAGAAGCCACATATCTTGATTATTTGGATAGAATCAATGAAGGCCAGTATCTACCAACCAAATTAGTACCATCAACTATTTTGGAAGGCAGACAAGTCCCTGAACATTATACTCTGAAGGACAAAAAGGAGTGAACTAATGAGGAAAAGAAGAAGTCTTCAAAGATATAAAAGTAAGAAATATTCTGCATAACAGTCTAGACTCTGTGATGTCAAACAGGGTAATTGCATGCAGAACTGCTAAAGAAATTTAGGATGTATTAGAGGTGTAATGCCAAGGAACAAATGAGATTAAGAAAAATAGGAGATCTGTACTTATACAAGAGTATGAATATTTTGAGGCTAAACAAAATGAGTCTCTCACTGAAATTTATGACAAATTTCTTATTTTATTGAACAATTTGGCATTGGTGGATAAGATGTATGACAATGAAGATTCAAACACCAAATTTCTCAGAGATCTTCCTGAAGATTGGGTTATACAGACATCCTTGATAAGGGACATGGTTGATTTAGATTAGATGTCTTTAGATGAAGTTTATAGAAAATTAAAGACTCATGACTTGGAATTACAGCAAAGAAGAAATAGGAAGAGTAGCAAGGAAAAATCTATTGCTTTGAATGTTGAAGCCAAAGTTGAAAAACCAATTGAAAAAGTCCTTAAAGCATCAAAAAGAAAAGGAAAAGCTATAATGATCCAGGAAAATAGTGAATCAGAGTCCGAGACAAAATCTGATGCAAACTCTGATAACTCCACAGACTCTGACATGATGGAGATGGTTGCTATGATTGTTAAAGGCTTCAAAAAGATGAAGTACAGAAAGTACAAGAAGTGAAGAAATTTTTAGAAAAAACATAGGGAACAAGAAAAGAAAGACAGATTCAAAAAAAGAGAAGAGAAAGATGGAAAATCAAAGACTATTGATAAATCAAAGGTTAAGTGTTACAAGTGTAACGAGATGGGGCACTTTGCTACTGAATGCAGAAGCAAGGAATCTAGAAATGCTCTAATCACATCAAAGAATGATTGGATGGATTTCTCAGACTCTGAAGAAGAAACCAATTATGCACTCATGGCAAACACTGATGCTCCCATTCCAAACTCTGATAAGGTACCAGACTCTGTCTTAAATTTTCAAACTGATAATATTTGTGAATTAAAGTCTTTTCTTAGATCCTTGTATGTTAGTTTTAAATCACGGTATCTTGAAAATGAAAGATTATNGTTTTAAATCACAGTATCTTGAAAATGAAAGATTATAATCTGAGATACAAACTCTGACTGCTAGGAATAAGTCTCTTGAATATGAAAATTCTAATATGATTAGCATTAAGAAAGACAGTGACAATGCCATACATATGCAAACTCAATTAGAAATTCAAGTTGAATATTTGAAATCTGAGATAACTAAAGAGAATGAAACTTTCAGAGTTTGGACAAACTCTAGTAAAAGAGTTCAACAAATACTTTCTAACAAGAATTGGACTTCTGCCTTAGGTTATGAATCTGATAAGGATACACACACTAAAACACATACAAAAGGAATATTGAATAAACCTGTGAAATTTATTAGAGCTACTAATGACAAGAAAACTCCTGGTGAATGCTCTACAAATAAATAAAATAGTGTATCATAGAATATAAAAGTGAATATAGGGTTACTTTCTCATAAGCAACTTAAAGAAAAGTTGAAGACAATCACTAATAAAGACAAATCTAAAAAGGTGAAAAGAAATAGAAATGGAAAAGTATGAATTACTAAGGAGAATAGTAATAAGTATATCCCTGATGCTCTTAGAAAAACCTGCTTTAATTGTGGAAATTCAAATCACCTTGCCATTGACTGCAAACAAAACAAAAAGAAGGAACCTGAGAGACCTAATTCACAGGCTAGAAAACAAACTAGATATAGACCATAAAATCCTTGTTTTCATTGTAGTAGTTTGTGGCATTCTATTAATATATATGCAAATAATATCATAGTTTGTATTACAATTATTATAAACTGTTGCCTCAATTGAATGTGTCTCCAAAACATGTTGTCAAACAAATTTATGTGATAAAATCTGAGAACAGAGAAGTAAACTCTGACAGTATAAACTCTGAAAATGCAAACTCTGATCATGTAAACTTTGTTAACATAAACTCTGATAAAAATACTTCTGCTGCAAGAGTTAACAAGTTTCAAAAGAAAAGACCCAAATTAGTTTGGGTCCCCAAACCTACTAATTAATTTGCATTTACTGATTGTAGGGAAACAGGAAAAACATCCTAGTGATTGATAGTGGATGCTCTGCACATATGACTAGAAATAAATCCCTGCTTTCAGAGTTTGAGGAGAAGGCCGGCCCAACAGTATCTTATGGAGATGGCAACATAGGAAGAACACTTGAATATGGCAATATTGTGATTGGAAATGTCATCATTAAAAATGTAGCTCTGGTTGAAGGACTCAAGCATAATCTGTTAAGTGTAAGTCAAATGACAGACAAAGGTTATTCTGTAGAATTTCATGGAACTCATTATGAAGTGAAAAGCAAGAAGGATGGAAAAGTAGTTCTTATTGGTCACAGACATAACAACATATTTGAAGCAAGTTTGGATGTAAACTCTGATGGTCTCTTAACTTGTCTACTTGGAAAGACATCATCCTTGGAAAGCTGGAATTGACACAAAAATCTGTGTCACTTGAACTTTGGAAACATTAATGAATTGGTGAAAAATGATCTAGTTAGTCTTCCAAAAGTTCAATTTCATCCTGATGGACTCTGTGATTCATGTCAAAAGGCCAAACAAAAGAAGACATCTTTCAAGAACAAAACTGCAAATTCTATTTATCAACCTTTTCATTTATTGCATCTAGATTTATTTGGTCATGTCAACATTATGTCCATTGGAAAGAAGAAATATACTCTGGTGATAGTTGATGATTACACTAGATTTACATGGGTATACTTTTTGCATAAGAATGATGAAACTGCAGAGATAATTTTTGATCATATTGCAATGATTGAAAATGGATCACCACACAAAGTAAAGAATTTAATGAGTGACAATGGAACAGAGTTTAAGAACTCTGCAATGGAGGAATTCTGCTCAATAAAAGGAATTATTCAACAATTCTCAGCACCTGGCACACCTCAACAAAATGGTGTAGTTGAAAGAAAGAAAAGAACTCTAATTGAAGCTGCCAGAACAATGCTAGAAGGGGAAAAACTACCTACTTATTTTTGGGCAGAAGCTGTGAATGCTGCATGCATTACTCAGAATTGTACTTTGATAAACAAACATGGAATGACTCCATATGAAACTTTGAAGGGAAGAAATCCAAATGTTAAATACTTTCACATCTTTGGAAACAAGTGTTTTATTCTCAAAACACATCCTGAACGATTGAAGAAGTTTGAACTTAAAGCAGATGAATGAATTTTTGTTGGTTATGCAACAACTTCTAAAACCTCTTCAAGGGCATTCAAAGTGTTTAATCTAAGGATAAGGACAGTCATGGAATCAATTAATGTTTCTTTTGATGAAGGAAAGATAGTTGGATTACATGATGAAGATGCTCAAGAATCTATGAGATTTGAGAATGAATTGCAGAACACAAACTTTGTTGAACCAAACTCTGATGAGATAAACTCTGTTGAGGAAAACTCTGATCCCTTAAATTATGATTCAGAAATGATTGAAATGGAAATTGAAGATTCTGCACATGTTGAGGGGGATCAACTTCAACAAATTACTGATACTGGAAAACAAATCACTGTTATTGAAATATGAGAGTCTGACCAAACTCTGACCAACACAAACTCTGATCAATCAAATTCTGAGACCACAAACACCGATCACTCAAACTCTGATTATTCAAACTCTGAGTACATAAACTCTGAGACATCAAACACTGATGGAATCATATCTTCAGGGGGGGAGGATCAGCATTTACAGAAGAATCATTCTATGAAGGCACAAATCATGGGGGATCATCTAGTTCAAGAAATTTTCCACATCCAAAAAAATGGACAAAAGATCACACACCTGATTTAATTATTGGTGATCTAAAAAATGGAGTACATACAAGGAAAGCTACTCAGAATGAATTTCTATTTTATAGTTTTCTTTCTCAAACAGAACCAAAAAAGGTTGAAGATGTTTTGAAGGATGCAGATTGGGTTACTACAATGCATGAAGAATTAAATGAGTTTGAAAGAAATGAAGTTTGGACCCTAGCTCCAAGGCCAAAGAACATATCAGTTGTTGGCACAAAATGGGTGTTTAGAAACAAGACAGACTCTAATGGAATCATTACAAGAAACAAAGCAAGACTAGTTGCTAAAGGTTACTCCTTTACAGGAAGGTATTGATTATGATGAAACCTTTGCACCTGTAGCTAGACTTGAAGCAATCAGAATTTTTCTTGCTTATGCTGCAAACAAGAAATTCAAGGTCTACCAGATGGATATTAAAAATGTATTTTTAAATGGAGAACTTGAAGAAGAAGTTTATGTTGAACAACCACCTGGTTTTGTCAATCCAAAATATCCAAATCATGTCTACAGACTGGATAAAGCCTTATATGGACTCAAGCAAGCACCTAGAGCCTGGTATGAAACTCTGGCTCAATTTTTACTTGAAAGTGGTTTTACTAGAGGTACAATTGATAAAACCTTGTTTTATAGAACTCAAGGTAA
>QRFB01000511.1:0-23069 GCA_008931105.1 Oenanthe javanica | reverse complement strand
TGATAATCAAAGTGCTATTGCAATGACAGGAAATCCAGTTCAACATTCTCTGACAAAGCACATCAGTATCAGATATCACTTCATAAGGGAACATGTCATAGAAGGAACAATTGAAATGCATTTTGTTCCCTCAGATCAACAGTTAACAGACATATTCACCAAGCCACTGTGTGAAACAACTTTCACAAGATTGGTTTCTGAATTAGGAATGGTGACAAGTGGATCAACTCCAGATGGCAAATAAGTAGACAATCAAAGTATATGGAAAATTCTGTCAGAGTATGTGGTAAACTCTGATGGACATATGACTAAACTCTGATCATTGAAACATCTAATCTCTGATCACAAGTTATTAGTGTTTATGGTAAACTCTGTTGTAGTATATGGTAAACTTTGACAGATTATGCAGACTCTGATTTCTATAAACTCTAATTACATATTAAACTCTGTTTGTTTTAAACTCTGATTATATGTTAAACTCTGTTTGTTTTAAACTCTGATTACATATTAAACTATGTTTTAAACTCTGATTACATGTTACACTTTGGTTGTTTTAAACTCTGATTATATGATAAACTCTATTTGCACTAAACTCTGTTAAATGATTAAACTCTGAGATATTCTCTGATTGGACTAATCATAGGGCGCGTGTTTGTCACGGAAAACATTTCAGTTTTATGTACAGATACACACACACCTGCTGTATTTTGAGAATTGCACTACTCATTACTCTTCCAATAATTTTATGCCACATGTCCCACTACAGAGTATATGCAAATAAGAGAGAATAGTTTAATTCTTATTTTCACTTTGAATTATTCATCTGCATCTAATATTTCTCTCTTTCTCTCTCATTTCATATAAACCCTAATTTCTTAAACCTGCAAATCTCTGATTTTCAATGGCATCCAAAAGTCTTACATTCTAAAACTATTCGTTTGCTGCTGCAAACTATATATCTCTTTTGGATAAAACTGAAGCTCCTCAGGATTTTCATTTTGTTCAAGATTTTCCGTAGAACAACAATATTGGGTATACCATATAGGAACCAACAAACTTCTCTGCTCAATATCTAATCAAAATCTGGTCTTCTGCGAAGTTTAATGATGCTGGTGATGATGAGGAGACCATCATCACATTTCAATGCAACGGAAAATTCTCAATCACTCCTATTGTAGTAAGACAAGCCCTTCATCTACTAGAAGTGGCTGTTTACGATAATTTAGTTGGTGATGATCAAATAAAGGAATTTTTCAGAGAAATAGGCTATGGTGGAAGCCTATCCAAATTGAGGAGTTTGACAAGGCCAAATCTAAGAAGAGAACGAAGCTTCTTCTTTGATTGTATAACTAGAGCCTTCACATCAAAATGCACCAATTTTGATGCAATTTCACAGCTGTCTCAACATATTGGGTATTCTCTGACCCACAATTTAAATTTTCCTTCTTTGATAATTAGGCAATTAGCTAGTAAAATAGATGATGATGTACATACTATATATTTTGCTAGATTTTTATAATTGATTTTCAGCCATTTATTGCCTAATGTAAATTTTGAGAATGATCAGAGTTTAGTTATTTTTAGCATGAACAAGAGAATTTCTGCTGACTTAGCTAGGAAGGATGCAAAGAAAGGTAATCTATCTCCTCTCTTTTATCCCACATGGGTCAGGCTTCTCTTAAATCAGAGAATGCCTACCTTGTATGAGAGGGATTTCTTATCCGTGGCTATGGATCAGAGTTTAACACCCTCTGATTCTAACCCAAGCCACCCATCAAACACTGGTAACCAAACACTTTTTCTAACCTCTACAGTCTCCCAAAAGAATGTAGTTGTAAAACAAACCTCTCAACAGGGCACAAGCAAAAGGAATGGCAAATCAGTGAAATAATCTTCTCTTAAGAAGAAGAAATTGATTGATGAAAATACAGATTCTGATGAAGGGTTGGTTTTTCCTGAGAGTAAGATTGTTAAGAAGGCTTCTGAGATTCCTCATGCACCTTTTATGAATCCATTCACAGTAAATCCAATGCCTGAAATGAAAAAGAAGATGATAAGATTGGTCAAGACTGCAATCTCTGATGCTGCCAACACTGAAGAGTTAAACTCTGATGCAGCAATAAACTTTGATGTCTTAATCTCTGATCAGCCAAGACCTCAAGATTTAAACTCTAATAGCATCCTAAATTCTGAGCCAATATATCCTTTAAACTCTGATGTCTTTATAAACTCTTATGAAGCATGACGTTGCTAGAAGGAAAATATTCCTTGGAAGGAACCTGGATTGCCAGTTCCAATTGAGAACATGATTCTTCAGTATGTCAAGTCAAAAGCTGATTGGTGGACAAATGTTTCCCATTATAACCGTGAACGTATTAGACGGGGGGCTACTATTGACAAGACGGTCTGTAGGAAAAATTTGGGGAAGTTGACTCATCTTTGGCTCAAGGCTGAACATGAGCGACAACACAATTATTTGAAAGATGGGCCATATGTCACTCTAGAGGAAGTTGTTCCTATGAAAATCTCTGACTCTTCTATTCATTCCCCTAAGCAAATTATCAAGGAGATATCTTATGAAAGGGTGAGGGAGCTGACTGAAGAAGTTAGAAAGGAAATGGAGGCAAAGAAATCTCAATCATCTTCAGTTTCTCCAAGTTCAAAGCAGTTTTCAAGAAAGAAGAAAAAGACTCTCTCTTTTGGCCATGACACACAAGAACCTGCCTCTCAAAGTGAGGTAGCAGTCATTAAAGGGTCAGACACACAAGAATCTGTTGATCAAAGTTCAACAATAGCCAATGAAGAAGAAGCAGATGAAGTCAGCAAGAATCAGGGGTACAACCCACAAGAACCTTCAACTCAAAGGGTTGAAGAAGTTGTTAAGGCTTCTGCCACACAAGAACCATCCAATCAAAGTTTAGATGCAGGCACAACTACCATAAATGAAGATTTTATTGTTGCTGATACTAGTGAGACAAACTCTGAAACAACTCCAATGGCAATCTCTGATGCAATCATGGTGCAACCACTTTCTGCACATCCAATGGAGACTCCCTCTACATCAACAAATACTGAAGGTATAAACTCTGACTTTTCTTTAGAATTTGCATTCTCTGATAGTATAAGTTCATATTTTACATTTCATGTTGTAACTGCTGGAATGATCATGAATAGTCCTGAAAAGGATGCCCCTATTCATGTGACTACAAACCTCCTTTCTTAGTCACCTCTTATTTCTTTAGAATACTGTGATTTGAGCTTTTCATGTAAGAATGAGGTAAAATGTGTGAAAAATAGAATTAATAATGAGAGGCAGATACTGAATCTGGCAAAAGGAGAGGTAGGATTGAGAAAGAAGTTAGTTCCTTCTAGTGAGCAAAATCTAACTATTAAAAGTTATGATATGTGTAAAGTGAGAAGTAATGAGATTATTTTAAAAAATCAGAGTGCTTTAGGATGTTCTGTTACTTTTGCAGGTACTCAGAGTTTATTTGTCACTGCNTTAGGATGTTCTGTTACTTTTGCAAGTACTCAGAGTTTATTTGTCACTGTAAACTCTGATGCTTTGCCAATCTCTGACCAATTCACAAACTCTGATGGGGTGGACACAGACTCTGATGAGCCAATTTTTGCTGATGAAGAAGTCACAGATCTGTTAATCCTCTACACACAAAGGTACAACTAAAAAAGGTGGCCTGTCAATTCACATGATGCACATGAAAGATTAAGGATGGATTATCCTGATTGCATGGTGGTGGAAAATATCAAAGGTGAAATTGAAGCTGCCCTAGTNATCCTCTACACACAAAGGTACAACTAAAAAAGGTGGCCTGTCAATTCACATGATGCACATGAAAGATTAAGGATGGATTATCCTGATTGCATGGTGGTGGAAAATCTCAAGGGTGAAATTGAAGCTGCCCTAGTTGCTGAAGGTATAAAGAGGGATTTCAGTTCCAAAGCAGGGCCATCTAATGAAGATCTTCTCTCCTCTCACAGACAAAAGGTCTGGGACATGTCTTGGAAATTTTCAAAAGAAGAAATTTTTTGGCCACATGTTCATGAATTGATCCATAAAGCTAATAAGGAAATAAACTCTGAAGAGAAGAAGACAATCTTGAAGGCTACTACTGTGTTGTCCAAGGGACTTCACAATGAAGTTTGTGATTTAAAGGAGTCTGTAAACAGAACTCTACTTCTATTCAAATTACTGTCACTACTTCTCAACATGCTCTGGAATTAAAGTTGAAGAATGTTTCATCCAAACAGGATGCATTGGAAGCAAAAGTTGATAATCTCTTTGGGATAAACTCTGATAAGAAGCAAACTCTGATGGAAGATGACATAGAATTATCAAAGATGCTTGAAGAAGAAGAGAAGCCTGAAAAGATAGAAGAGCAAAATTTAAAGGATGCAGAACTGGCAAGAAAATTGTTTAAAGAAGAAAATCCAGGAATGGATCCAGTTGTTGTAGAAGAAGAATTAAGGAAATCTGGTACTGACAATGCTCAATTCCAAAAAAAGAGAAAATATGTGAAGAAAGCTCCAATTCAAATNGATCCATAAAGCTAATAAGGAAATAAACTCTGAAGAGAAGAAGACAATCTTGAAGGCTACTACTATGTTGTCCAAGGGACTTCACAATGAAGTTTGTGATTTAAAGGAGTCTGTAAACAGAACTCTACTTCTATTCAAATTGTTGTCACTACTTCTCAACATGCTCTANTCTATTCAAATTACTGTCACTACTTCTCAACATGCTCTGGAATTAAAGTTGAAGAATGTTTCATCCAAACAGGATGCATTGGAAGCAAAAGTTGATAATCTCTTTGGGATAAACTCTGATAAGAAGCAAACTCTGATGGAAGATGACATAGAATTATCAAAGATGCTTGAAGAAGAAGAGAAGCCTGAAAAGATAGAAGAGCAAAATTTAAAGGATGCAGAACTGGCAAGAAAATTGTTTAAAGAAGAAAATCCAGGAATGGATCCAGTTGTTGTAGAAGAAGAATTAAGGAAATCTAGTACTGACAATGCTCAATTCCAAAAAAAGAGAAAATATGTGAAGAAAGCTCCAATTCAAAGGAAGGCATCTACTCAACAAAAGAAGACTACATCTATGCCTGTCCAAGCCAAATCTCTTGATACTCCTAAGCCAATTGCTCAATCAAAGTCTACTTCAGAAATTCAAACAAGGTCAATTTCAAGAATTCAACAAAAAGCTACAGCAAAACCAAAATCTCCTCTCACTATGTCAAGAACTACATTTCTCCCAGGTGGATCTAGTTTTGATGATGATGAAGAAGAGCAACAACAATCTCTGATCAGAAAGAAAAGGTCTGATCTTCTGTGGACCAAAATTCAAACTCTGACTCTCAATGCCAAACTTGGTAAAAATAAGGGTGGTATTGATGATTCACATGCCAAAGTCTACAGGGGTGAATCCAACATTTTCAGAGATCCTTTTTCATTAAAAGATAAGCCTGAAGAAGATTTATCTCAAAAGCATCTGGACGAACTAATGTCTGTCAACATAGTGAAGAATATCTTTGATGGTGCTCAAGCAAAGGAAAAGCTGATATATTTCTTAGAAGATGGAAGAGTTTTGAAAATTTCCGAAGAAGATCTCATTCACAAGCCTTAAAAGAACTTGAATATGTTATATATCTTCTCAATGATGAAAATGAAACCACTTCCAGATGAGTAAAGATCATTGAAGGAGTGATAAATGAAAAGAAGAAGAATGAAAGGTTATTGATGATAAACTCTAAAGAATACAGACCATGATATGTTCTTAAAAATGACACAGAGAAAGCAATGACAAAGGAATATGCAAGGGTCAAGATGGTGTTAAGCATTCCTACACTAATTTTAAATCCTAATGGTAAGAAGGCTTATTGCATTCCATTATATGAAAGAATGGATAGATCATCAATTTATGCTCTGAGGGTTGTTATATTTCAAATCGATGATTCTTCTGAGCAGATGAAAGAATTGAAGGAAAAACTGGTTGAATTACTGATGAATGCTGAGAAGAAGCTGTTGGATAATTTTCTCAACGAAGACTTTTCTTACAGAAGAATTTGATTCAAGAATGAAGATTCAAACTCTGATGCATTTGTCCATATTTCTGACATCATAAGTAAAATTTATGTTTTACTTCATAAAGCATAAATTGGGGGAGATTGTTAAGAAAAAAACACTGATGTTGTCAGAGAATAAAGATCAGAGTTTACACTGCTGACGTCATCAGAGTTTAGGAAGCTATCGGTCATAATTTACTCTATTAGAGAATACTCAATCAGAGTTTACTCTAACAGAGAATGCTCAAATCAGAGAATAAACGACCGACAGAGTTTATCAATCAGAGTTTGTGAAGGAAATAGACAAATCAGAATTTGAATAGGATAGTGAAGAAGGAATCCCAATACAAGTCTATTGCCTTATTAAAGCTATTTTTTTCATAATCTATTTTGTAATTGAATTGTAAATGTGTTTATATAAACACAGACATAGGNCTCTAAAGAATACAGACCATGATATGTTCTTAAAAATGACACAGAGAAAGCAATGACAAAGGAAGATGCAAGGGTCAAGATGGTGTTAAGCATTCCTACACTAATTTTAAATCCTAATGGTAAGAAGGCTTATTGCATTCCATTATATGAAAGAATGGATAGATCATCAATTTATGCTCTGAGTGTTGTTATATTTCAAATCGATGATTCTTCTGAGCAGATGAAAGAATTGAAGGAAAAACTGGTTGAATTACTGATGAATGCTGAGAAGAAGCTGTTGGATAATTTTCTCAACGAAGACTTTTCTTACAGAAGAATTTGATTCAAGAATGAAGATTCAAACTCTGATGCATTTGTCCATATTTCTGACATCATAAGTAAAATTTATATTTTACTTCATAAAGCATAAATTGGGGGAGATTGTTAAGAAAAAAACACTGATGTTGTCAGAGAATAAAGATCAGAGTTTACACTGCTGACGTCATCAGAGTTTAGGAAGCTATCGGTCATAATTTACTCTATTAGAGAATACTCAATCAGAGTTTATTCTAACAGAGAATGCTCAAATCAGAGAATAAACGACCGACAGAGTTTATCAATCAGAGTTTGTGAAGGAAATAGACAAATCAGAATTTGAATAGGATAGTGAAGAAGGAATCCCAATACAAGTCTATTGTCTTATTAAAGCTATTTTTTTCATAATCTGTTTTGTAATTGAATTGTAAATGTGTTTATATAAACACAGACATAGATTAACATTATTATAACTTTCATGTCTTATTTTTCATAACCTAGCAGTTCTTAAGAACAAAGATTTTCTTGAGAGAGTTTTGTATTCTATTTATTATCATAAATACAAAACAGTGTTTCTTTTTACATACTTGTGTTCATATTCAATTATTAGGTACTATTACATTCAACCCCCTTCTGTAATAGATTATTTTTCTGGGCAAACAGATGGACATATCGGCCCTTAACAGTAATATCGGAAGTTAAATAATCAAAATGGTCGAAATAAATATCCAAGATGCCACATATTAAAGGTCCAATTTATGATTTTTTTTTCTTTAAAGGTTTTTGTGTATAAAGCCTATATTTCAAGAGTTAAGGAGTAAATAAGCCTTAATAATGATGGTTTTTTTTTCATATTAATTGTTTGTATTGTTTTGCTCACTAAAAAATATATTAAATTAACAAATTTATTACACCATTTAACTAAACACATGATATGATATTTCATATCAATACATGCATGATTCCACAACCTGAATGATGGTTTTTTTTCATATTAATTGTTTGTATTGTTTTGCTCACTAAAAAATATATTAAATTAACAAATTTATTACACCATTTAACTAAACACATGATATGATATTTCATATCAATACATGCATGATTCCACAACCTGAATGATGGTTTTTTTTCATATTAATTGTTTGTATTGTTTTGCTCACTAAAAAATATATTAAATTAACAAATTTATTACACCATTTAACTAAACACATGATATGATATTTCATATCAATACATGCATGATTCCACAACCTGAATGATGGTTTTTTTTCATATTAATTGTTTGTATTGTTTTGCTCACTAAAAAATATATTAAATTAACAAATTTATTACACCATTTAACTAAACACATGATATGATATTTCATATCAATACATGCATGATTCCACAACCTGAATGATGGTTTTTTTTCATATTAATTGTTTGTATTGTTTTGCTCACTAAAAAATATATTAAATTAACAAATTTATTACACCGTTTAACTAAACACATGATATGATATTTCATATCAATACATGATTCCACAACCTGATACCACTCGTCACCAAAACGACCCTTTTAGTTTATATAATATAATGCTCAGAAAAGTTTTATTCATTTTTCTGTTAATTGATTTTATGGGTATACTGCTATATACATTATCATATAATAATCTTTCAGATATGGAAATATGATAACTAAACAAATTTTCTTTCGAATTCCTACTTTCGTAGTGTGCAAATTTAATTTTCTAAATATTATAAATATAATCCGCATAGAGGACTACTATCTTAATTATTATTTTTAAATTGAAAGAAGGAAAAGGGAGAAAAGAAATAAAAAAATAGANGGGGAGATTGTTAAGAAAAAAACACTGATGTTGTCAGAGAATAAAGATCAGAGTTTACACTGCTGACGTCATCAGAGTTTAGGAAGCTATCGGTCATAATTTACTCTATTAGAGAATACTCAATCAGAGTTTATTCTAACAGAGAATGCTCAAATCAGAGAATAAACGACCGACAGAGTTTATCAATCAGAGTTTGTGAAGGAAATAGACAAATCAGAATTTGAATAGGATAGTGAAGAAGGAATCCCAATACAAGTCTATTGTCTTATTAAAGCTATTTTTTTCATAATCTGTTTTGTAATTGAATTGTAAATGTGTTTATATAAACACAGACATAGATTAACATTATTATAACTTTCATGTCTTATTTTTCATAACCTAGCAGTTCTTAAGAACAAAGATTTTCTTGAGAGAGTTTTGTATTCTATTTATTATCATAAATACAAAACAGTGTTTCTTTTTACATACTTGTGTTCATATTCAATTATTAGGTACTATTACATTCAACCCCCTTCTGTAATAGATTATTTTTCTGGGCAAACAGATGGACATATCGGCCCTTAACAGTAATATCGGAAGTTAAATAATCAAAATGGTCGAAATAAATATCCAAGATGCCACATATTAAAGGTCCAATTTATGATTTTTTTTTCTTTAAAGGTTTTTGTGTATAAAGCCTATATTTCAAGAGTTAAGGAGTAAATAAGCCTTAATAATGATGGTTTTTTTTTCATATTAATTGTTTGTATTGTTTTGCTCACTAAAAAATATATTAAATTAACAAATTTATTACACCATTTAACTAAACACATGATATGATATTTCATATCAATACATGNAAACGACCGACAGAGTTTATCAATCAGAGTTTGTGAAGGAAATAGACAAATCAGAATTTGAATAGGATAGTGAAGAAGGAATCCCAATACAAGTCTATTGTCTTATTAAAGCTATTTTTTTCATAATCTGTTTTGTAATTGAATTGTAAATGTGTTTATATAAACACAGACATAGATTAACATTATTATAACTTTCATGTCTTATTTTTCATAACCTAGCAGTTCTTAAGAACAAAGATTTTCTTGAGAGAGTTTTGTATTCTATTTATTATCATAAATACAAAACAGTGTTTCTTTTTACATACTTGTGTTCATATTCAATTATTAGGTACTATTACATTCAACCCCCTTCTGTAATAGATTATTTTTCTGGGCAAACAGATGGACATATCGGCCCTTAACAGTAATATCGGAAGTTAAATAATCAAAATAGTCGAAATAAATATCCAAGATGCCACATATTAAGGGTCCAATTTACGATTTTTTTTCTTTAAAGGTTTTTGTGTATAAAGCCTATATTTCAAGAGTTAAGGAGTAAATAAGCCTAAATAATAATGATGGGTTTTTTTCATATTAATTGTTTGTATTGTTTTGCTCACTAAAAAATATATTAAATTAACAAATTTATTACACCATTTAACTAAACACATGATATGATATTTCATATCAATACATGCATGATTCCACAACCTGAATGATGGTTTTTTTTCATATTAATTGTTTGTATTGTTTTGCTCACTAAAAAATATATTAAATTAACAAATTTATTACACCGTTTAACTAAACACATGATATGATATTTCATATCAATACATGATTCCACAACCTGATACCACTCGTCACCAAAACGACCCTTTTAGTTTATATAATATAATGCTCAGAAAAGTTTTATTCATTTTTCTGTTAATTGATTTTATGGGTATACTGCTATATACATTATCATATAATAATCTTTCAGATATGGAAATATGATAACTAAACAAATTTTCTTTCGAATTCCTACTTTCGTAGTGTGCAAATTTAATTTTCTAAATATTATAAATATAATCCGCATAGAGGACTATTATTATTAAATGATATTAATTTTTTTATGCATACATACTACTATCTTAATTATTATTTTTAAATTGAAAGAAGGAAAAGGGAGAAAAGAAATAAAAAAATAAAAAAAAACCCAATAAATAAATACATTATGTATTATGTGTTGACAATGCCAATGACGATTAAAGCAAGCTAAATTTAATTAACTCATTTTAATGTTTACTTGGATCAATTTTAACTATCTACAAAAGTAAACTTGATTAGTTTTCGAAAAAAATTCTTGTAATGATAGAAAGTTCATTGATTTTATAGTTTATACATTACAAGCCTTGCTAACTTGGCCACAATGCTCAAAATTGAATCGTCAAGATTTAAGCAACAACACTTGTGAATAATTTTCCATATGTATCTTCATCCAATAATCTTGGTAATTTCGTTACGAANCTTCTGTAATAGATTATTTTTCTGGGCAAACAGATGGACATATCGGCCCTTAACAGTAATATCGGAAGTTAAATAATCAAAATAGTCGAAATAAATATCCAAGATGCCACATATTAAGGGTCCAATTTACGATTTTTTTTCTTTAAAGGTTTTTGTGTATAAAGCCTATATTTCAAGAGTTAAGGAGTAAATAAGCCTAAATAATAATGATGGGTTTTTTTCATATTAATTGTTTGTATTGTTTTGCTCACTAAAAAATATATTAAATTAACAAATTTATTACATCATTTAACTAAACACATGATATGATATTTCATATCAATACATGATTCCACAACCTGAATGATGGTTTTTTTTCATATTAATTGTTTGTATTGTTTTGCTCACTAAAAAATATATTAAATTAACAAATTTATTACACCGTTTAACTAAACACATGATATGATATTTCATATCAATACATGATTCCACAACCTGATACCACTCGTCACCAAAACGACCCTTTTAGTTTATATAATATAATGCTCAGAAAAGTTTTATTCATTTTTCTGTTAATTGATTTTATGGGTATACTGCTATATACATTATCATATAATAATCTTTCAGATATGGAAATATGATAACTAAACAAATTTTCTTTCGAATTCCTACTTTCGTAGTGTGCAAATTTAATTTTCTAAATATTATAAATATAATCCGCATAGAGGACTATTATTATTAAATGATATTAATTTTTTTATGCATACATCATACTATCTTAATTATTATTTTTAAATTGAAAGAAGGAAAAGGGAGAAAAGAAATAAAAAAATAGAAAAAAACCCAATAAATAAATACATTATGTATTATGTGTTGACAATGCCAATGACGATTAAAGCAAGCTAAATTTAATTAACTCATTTTAATGTTTACTTGGATCAATTTTAACTATCTACAAAAGTAAACTTGATTAGTTTTCGAAAAAAATTCTTGTAATGATAGAAAGTTCATTGATTTTATAGTTTATACATTACAAGCCTTGCTAACTTGGCCACAATGCTCAAAATTGAATCGTCAAGATTTAAGCAACAACACTTGTGAATAATTTTCCATATGTATCTTCATCCAATAATCTTGGTAATTTCGTTACGATCCAAATAAATCAACAATCGCAAACACTTTCAAAACTACACCTTAGTCAGATAAACATTGAACAACTTCATAATCATAATAATTTTTTTACAATCCAAACATCCATTGAAATTTTCAATAAATAAACCGGAGAACAATTCAAGNTCATATTAATTGTTTGTATTGTTTTGCTCACTAAAAAATATATTAAATTAACAAATTTATTACATCATTTAACTAAACACATGATATGATATTTCATATCAATACATGATTCCACAACCTGATACCACTCGTCACCAAAACGACCCTTTTAGTTTATATAATATAATGCTCAGAAAAGTTTTATTCATTTTTCTGTTAATTGATTTTATGGGTATACTGCTATATACATTATCATATAATAATCTTTCAGATATGGAAATATGATAACTAAACAAATTTTCTTTCGAATTCCTACTTTCGTAGTGTGCAAATTTAATTTTCTAAATATTATAAATATAATCCGCATAGAGGACTACTATCTTAATTATTATTTTTAAATTGAAAGAAGGAAAAGGGAGAAAAGAAATAAAAAAATAGAAAAAAACCCAATAAATAAATACATTATGTATTATGTGTTGACAATGCCAATGACGATTAAAGCAAGCTAAATTTAATTAACTCATTTTAATGTTTACTTGGATCAATTTTAACTATCTACAAAAGTAAACTTGATTAGTTTTCGAAAAAAATTCTTGTAATGATAGAAAGTTCATTGATTTTATAGTTTATACATTACAAGCCTTGCTAACTTGGCCACAATGCTCAAAATTGAATCGTCAAGATTTAAGCAACAACACTTGTGAATAATTTTCCATATGTATCTTCATCCAATAATCTTGGTAATTTCGTTACGATCCAAATAAATCAACAATCGCAAACACTTTCAAAACTACACCTTAGTCAGATAAACATTGAACAACTTCATAATCATAATAATTTTTTTACAATCCAAACATCCATTGAAATTTTCAATAAATAAACCGGAGAACAATTCAAGACATGAAATTATTTATTGAGAAGAAAAAGGTTCCAGAGGTGCCTTTTTCTTTTTACGACCACTTGCCCGTTGAGCAGATAAGGAAATATAAGCTCAGTTTAAATGACTTTGAGCAGATAAGGAAATATAAGCTCAGTTTAAATGAAAAAACAAAACCGACCACATTTCACCCNATTAAAGCAAGCTAAATTTAATTAACTCATTTTAATGTTTACTTGGATCAATTTTAACTATCTATAAAAGTAAACTTGATTAGTTTTCGAAAAAAATTCATATCGCCCGTTGAATCGTCAAGATTTAAGCAACAACACTTGTGAATAATTTTCCATATGTATCTACATCCAATAATCTTGGTAATTTCGTTACGATCCAAATAAATCAACAATCGCAAACACTTTCAAAACTACACCTTAGTCAGATAAACATTGAACAACTTCATAATCATAATAATTTTTTTACAATCCAAACATCCATTGAAATTTTCAATAAATAAACCGGAGAACAATTCAAGACATGAAATTATTTATTGAGAAGAAAAAGGTTCCAGAGGTGCCTTTTTCTTTTTACGACCACTCGCCCGTTGAGCAGATAAGGAAATATAAGCTCAGTTTAAATGAAAAAACAAAACCGACCACATTTCACCTCTAACCTCGCAATACGCTAGCATTTCATCGAAAAAAATAAATAAATTTAAGGCGAACTCGTGCAAGCTATAGCCAACCAACTCCGCATTTGTCATTTTACAGGATAACATTAGATATCACCCTTGTAACGACCATCTGACCAACCCCAATCCTTAATTTGCTAGCTATCCAGTAACATGGACAGATTAGAGGTTAAGCCAAAAGCCCATACCTGCTTTTAGAATTTTTAAACTACTTCCAACACAAATCTGCGATATGCTAACACACGTGACATTCACAAAGCTAATTAAAATTGTTGCATTATGTCAACCTAAGCTACCAAAGTCTAAGAAACAAAAATATCTTTCCATCCCGAAATGAGAAAGACTAAAAATATAGTAATATATAAAAAACCCACCTTAGACAAGTTTGTAAGTTCTTGGAAATCTTATTAAGTTCAGATGTACTCAGAATTACTGCATTCATATTTAGATTTCAAGAGATGTAAAGTATTAGTTCAGCTAATTGTTTCAGCATATTAAACACGAAAGATGGGTAAGAACTAACAGCAGAACAAAACCAGGGTCAGAGTTACCAGACAAAGCATACATAACCTTACCAGTATGTGCACTAAAACCACTTCAAAAGGACAGCCTACTGACAAGAGTGAGTGATTTCATTCTTTTGACCTCTCATTTTTATCTCTATCCATCTCACTCGGACAGGAAGCGGCTTTTACAGCATCAGCAGTAAAGAGAGCATACTTTGCCAAACATCTAGCAATATCTGCTTTAAAGAACAATCTCTCTGCTTTTTCTCTTTTGAATCTTGCAAAGTTTGATGCACGCTTCGCTGCACTTACTGTCTCACGCACACTAATCTCGTCAAAATCTTGCACCCCTAACTGCATGTTGATATCTTTTAATTTGTTCTTCAAAAGTTCAGGATGATTATCAGAGTTAGATGTATTATTGTTGGCTCTTCTCTCTGCATGTTCAAAAGCAGATAAACAAACATCAGAAACGACACAACAAGCTAATAAATAATCAATTTAAAAACAACACCATTAAAGCATAAAGAAATCTGTTAACAAAAGTATGATTACCATCATGATCTTCTATGAGAGCATGCCTATGCCCAGCAACGTGAAATTTCTTCTGCAATCGATGCTTGAAACCCTTGCGAGGTACTTCCAGCCCACGGGGCTTTAGACAGAATGCAAACATGGCTGGTTTCTCCACAGGTGGCGCCGTCGTATTGCCTCCACCGGTAGCAGTATTGTTCATTTGGGTCATTGATTGATTCCACTCTTGCAATTTTTGTTGGAACCTTTCCCACGAAGGAGGCTGATAAAATACAACAATCAGGAAATTTTGCTAGATAACAACTCATTCAGTGTATGACCAAAAAGAGTAACATTAATTTTTTACTTTTCTATACTAGTGTTTCCTGGAAAATAGAGAGGGGCATAAAAATAGTCATCCTGAACAAGCAATTACTAAAAACAGATGCTAAATAACACTGCAATTTACCTTGTCCTTATTTGACATAGGATCACTGTAAAACCTGAAGATTTCACTTGAAACATAATTATTTTACATAACGACACTTGTACATTAAAGCGAAGAACAAGTTGAACATGCATAGAAGACTGTGAGAACTACATCATAATTGCAATCTTCCAAAATTAAGAATGATAGCAGATTTCATGTTTGACGAACAAATGCACATTGTTTAAACTATTATATGTATCCCATTAAAAACATTTATGTCACCTTGACACGAACGAGTGATGCAAGCAAAGGTTGAAGAGGAGTTGGAAGCTCATACTCAAAAGACTTGACACGAAGATAATTTTACCATGATTCTTATTCTCTGATAACCAAGGATAATAACTGTTTAAAGTTCAAACATAGTTTTTGCAACTTGGAACTTGGAGCTGAATGAAATTTAAACACGAAGGAAACTACTCCAAATTGGTATCTACTTTCTAAGATTACTACTCCCTCAGTTCCATTCATTTTGTCCACCGACAAAAAAACACATCTTTAGCAATCAAACCGTGACTAATAATAATACATTTTAAATTCAAAATTTACACTTGACTAGTACCATATTCACAAAATAATATATTTAAAACTCAATTTACCTTGATAGTACTGTGACCAAACTTTTTGTGATAAGTGAAATAGGACATGTGGTCAAAGTAAATGGGTGGAAGTAACCTAAATTAACAAAGAAACACCATATACAATCAAGATTTACCTCATTATTTGGGTACTTTTTATTATCTAAAGTACTATTGGTAAATGCAAATTATGGTAGTTTTGTGTCAGGAGTCACAATGGGCTTAGTAACAACTAGTAGTATTAGCAGCAGACTCAACGGGCTGAGTAACAACTAGTAGTATTAGCAGCAGACTCTAGCTAATCATTCGCACTACGAGGAACANAATGGGCTTAGTAACAACTAGTAGTATTAGCAGCAGACTCAACGGGCTGAGTAACAACTAGTAGTATTAGCAGCAGACTCTAGTTAATCATTCGCACTACGAGGAACAGTGTGTGTATATATATAAAATATTAATACTTCCACCTTCAGCACATCCAGCACCTAGGGACAGACTCAGTAACCCAGAGGGTATCTTCCAAATAATCAAATATAATACTTGGCTAAGGGCTAAGTTGGTTATTGACTTATTGGATTAGTTCATTAACACTGTTCGATCAGATGCAGATGTTGCATGATGAATACGCTAATAATACATAAAAATATTAAATGAAAAGGTACAAATGGGATACCTGCAGGTGCCTTATTAATGGCCTTCCAATTCTCTTCCGTTTCTGCTGCCAATGTTGGTGGATGGAATCAATCACTTCACTTGGCGCAGCCGCAACCATGAAATTTTGAATTTCAGCAGCAGTAAAGTGATCGCGCTGTTGGGCATATGCAAACTTCTCTAACATATCCATAGTTTTTTCAAAAAGATCATAAGTACCTACCCTGCAAGAACTCTCCTGAGTTCGCAAAGATTTTTCATTTCTCAGAATCCATTGTTCATCTTCACTGTCCATGTCATATAAGATCTTCAAAGGATTCAGAGCCAAGTCAATATCATTTTCAATCTTCCGCAAGTACCTGTTAGGACGAGTAAACGGAAATTTTATTGCATTATCTTCACATTTCGCTATTAAACGTACACCAGGAATAGGAATGTTTTTCACTGAAGCTGCAGAAATGTTGCGGTTGTAACACTCCTCGTATATTTCCTTAAATATCATCCATTGACTCCGCTTAGTAAATTCCAGTGCCCAGTCTTTTCCTCCTTTCCACATCATGGCACGTGTGTAGCGGTTTGTTGACCCGCGTTGAAAGACATTATCTACCTTGTGCGAATACTTTGTATTGCCAGAAAACTTGACAGAAACTCTCCACTCATTTTGATCAGCAAGTTCTATTGCAACCTGTGCCCCAAGTTCTCTCCAACACTGATCCACGATGGTTATTAGCACATTTGCTTCACATGCTAATAACTCTAGATTTCTTTGGGAACCTTTAGAATCATCAGATGTCCTCTTTTCACTAGCTTCCCTGATTTTCCTGAATGAATAATCATTGTGACGAAGAGGTTTATGTCCTGATCTGAATTTTGAGCTCCCAGAAGGCGTAGCATAATGGACCTGAGTTCGGGGTTTCCTAGGTTCATTACCAAAGGCACTGTAAACAACATTTGTTCCCTCACCATGGATTGGAAGCGAAGAACTCCAGTTTTTTGTGTATCTAGTCGAGAAGATATTATGAATAATAGTGTTGGAATTGTAGACAATTCCATCATTCAAAGGAGAGTTATAATCAGAAGCTCTTTGTATCTCAGACAATCTTTCATTCATATTGCTTTTGTCTACATCAATTTCCTGGATCAAACAACAGTGTGGCCTAAGACGGACAGAAGCTAGACTACTTTCCAGCAGCAGCTTGAAATGAAGGCTGCGGAAGAAAAGTGGTGCAGAACTAAAACAAAGATTAAAAGTAAGCATTCCATGCTTCACATAATCATTAGGATGCTGCCTCCTATTTTCGAGGCCAAATCTAGAGATGCCATAGGGTACAATATCCCGCAGAGATTTCCCTCCTGCAACCTGATAGACAGATGGCCAAAAAAATCAGAACTTAGAAACACTCTAAGCAAAAACGAATTCAGCATATTATATATATCACTGTCCATTGATAAGCAATATTTTTTAAAACAGGCAAAAAAGAATATAACATTTAAAAGCTCATACCTCCTCCAACAATCTATTTTTGAACATGAAGCAATGGAATGCAAAAATATGCTGCTTCCTACTTCGATCCTGTGCATCTGAGAGTTTAAATCCTACTGAAGTTATTGGAATCTCCAATCCAACAGACTCCCTCTGCTCATTTGCTGCATAAAACACAGCAAGAACAACAAAAACAAAGGAAAGAAGCCGCTTTAGGCAGCTTTCTAGCAGAAAAGACCTTGAACCACCTTCATTGTCCACAAAAATCATCTCTAAATAAACCCAAGGCCATCTCATCATAACCATTGAACCATAGGAACCAAAAGGTAAATCCAAAAGAGAACGTACTGGTAAGCTTAACTGAGTAAGGAACTCCTTAAATGGTGAATCTATTGTAAAAATCAACCTTTTCGGCTTGATGCAATCAACTAAACCATCCTGCTTATACAAAACTGAGAACCTATCAGCAAAAGATACACCCTTTTCCTTAGGAAAAGGCTTCCTGTAGAAAACATTGGGCAACCTAGTGTCTTTTGGTCTGGCAGCATGCTCTAGCATAAACTCTTCCCCATTTGCTTCATCAGCTAACCTCTCTGCAGAATTGGAAAAACATAATTCATTTGTGTCTGTTCCCAGCAAGCATACATTACTAATCCTTCGTGCATTTGCTATATTTCTAGATGATGGCTGCGAGTCACTGCTAGACGGAAGGAATGATTTCTGTGTTTTAACAGCAGAGGAAAATGTGGCTCGACTCAGAGAAAGAGTGAGCAATGCCATAATAATCTCTGGGTCTGTTTCACTCGTAGTTGAATCTTTTCGGGTCTTGTCAATTAGTTTATCATCAGCACAAAACTGTAGTGGCTTTTTCACATCGGTAACTTCACTACGCAGAAGTAAGAGCATGAACCGCACTTCTTGAAGATTAATCCATTCTTTATCCTTGTCATCATAATTCACACAATAAAGTTTTTTTCCTTCACTATAATCACTAACAATCCCATGATACCACCTCTCATCCAATGGCCTAAACACCTTGATCCTTTTGTTCAAAAACCACCCAGCATCCTGGCCAGTATACTTAACTTCATAGAAACGGCGTCGCTTTTGAGGATTTCCCTTCTGATTGTTGTTATACCTTGGTATCGGAATTCTGCTAGCATTATCAGGAGGAGGGCACTCAAAACTAGCTTGCAAGCTCTCTGTGTGAATACCAGTATCTCCACCAGAATGACTCAAGAAAGATTTGGTTTTGGAAGGACCAGTGCACAAAGGATCAGATCCAGATGAAAGGATCATTGCTGCCTTTTTTACAAGATTTTCCTCGTCATCCATGAAATTTTCAGGAATACCTTTACTGTAGCCAGCTGCAGGCGGAGCCTTTTCTGAAAACTCTAAATCTAATGGCAAGCCCTTTCTTTTCTTCAAATGGCCCTGCCTTTTTCTAGAAGATGCGTTGCTGACATTTCCTCCATCAATAATATACCCTTTTCTTCTCTCCATAGCATGCTGAGCTGTACTCTGTATAGCAGTCGCACGATCTTTCAAATCACAGTTCAACATAGCATTCTGATCAACCAAGTCTCCTTTATCAATATTCAATTGCTCTATTGTCTTCTTATCACGTTGGGGTATATTCGGTACAGCAATGGTAGGATCCTTCCAATCAGAGTTCAAATTGGCAGTCAGATCAACCAAGCTTTCTTTATCAATGATTATCTGTTTTCTTTTCTTCTTAGCATGCTGGGGTATACTCGGTACACAAACCCCACCATCTTTGAAATCAGACTTCATTTGGTTAGTAAGATCAACTGAACCAGATGATCCCGATTGCTTTGCAACATGACTCTTCCTCCCAACAAATCCTCGGGGCTTTCTTGGAATAACACCGTCATCCAAATTGAGTGAAAATCCTATCAATTCATTACTCCTTTCTAAATTTTGACCAAATTCTGGTCCATCAGACAGTACTGAAATAGAACCCACCCCATCATTAACACTATTCCTACTCTTTTTCACCTTTGGTTCAACACTACTCAAACCTTCATTTTCACTTCCTTTCCTCTTTTTAGTATTCTTAATATCATTATTTCCAGCACCACTCTTTCCCTTCACTAAATTATTTTCCATTCACAAAAACTGACTTCCAACTCTCCACAGAAACCCCCCCAATTTTTATATCCAATAATAAGCAAACAAACCCCAATTTCAAATCTGCAGATATCAAATTAACACAAAAAAAATCAACATAANTATTCCTACTCTTTTTCACCTTTGGTTCAACACTACTCAAACCTTCATTTTCACTTCCTTTCCTCTTTTTAGTATTCTTAATATCATTATTTCCAGCACCACTCTTTCCCTTCACTAAATTATTTTCCATTCAAAACTGACTTCCAACTCTCCACAGAAACCCCCCCAATTTTTATATCCAATAATAAGCAAACAAACCCCAATTTCAAATCTGCAGAGATATCAAATTAACACAAAAAAAATCAACATACATTAAGATAAATCATATACTTAAGCAATAAATCACCAAAACAAACGAAAATTTTGCTGATATCTAGAGAATTGAGGAAACACTGACTTTTGCAAAAAAACAATAAAAAAAATGAAAATTTATACATACCTGCCTCAGAATTAAAAGAGAACTTGTTTAACAACCTTTCTCCTCCCCTTACTAATTCTTGTTTGTAATTTGTTTTCGATACATACACCAAGATAAATTCGTATTTCTTGGTGCCCCAATTTGTATCTTTCCACCTGAGTTGCTCTCTTTATAAATCTAGAAGATACTCATTATTTTATTAAATAATTTTGTTGAGTCACATACAATTGTGCTTTCCCAAAGACACATGCTACCCTTTAAGCTATTTTTTTGCCACAAGAAAATTCTAGCATAAATTATTTACTCTAATCAACTCACTTTTCATTAAAATTAGATTTATTATTGAAGAAATTTGTTCTATATATGAATTTTATAAATATGTTTTTTTTCATTATATCTAATGGATACAAATTATATGATTCCAATATATATATAATATACACATTTGTGTTGATACAAGTTTTTACATTGATGCAGTTTTGTGATCACTGAAAACGTAATGTGTACCAATGTTCAAACTTGCGTTGCACTTATATTCATGTTGAACCTCAAATAAAAAAAACATAGTTATTTAAACTATCTATACTACTCCGCCCGTTTCAAAATACATGTCTTTTTTGAAAAAAAACACATATTAAGAAATTTTAACATCAATTTGTTTTTCTCTTTATACTCATATTAATTACAATAAGTAAATGATTATACAACTATTTTCAATGCATAATTTGACTAACATTTCTTGGGAATAACAAAGTAAAAGGGTACACTTGGAAAATATTTATTAAAGTTGCATTGAAAGTAGATATGGACATGTATTATGAAAAAAAAACTTCAAAAGAGACATGTATTTTGAAACGGAGGGAGTATACTATTATAGATGAAACATTTAAAACTCAGTTGGTCAATTATTTGGGCCGGGTGAAAATAATAAAAAATATTAAAAAACAACTTTTATTAATAATATCTTAGATATTATGTAATTTAGTTTAAGAAAAAGATTACTTTTTTTGCTAATAAAAAAAGATTGCTTTTTTAAAAGTGATATTATAAATAGCATATAAAGATATTAATCCTAAAATATATTAGAGTATAATATAATATTCTCTGTATGTTAATTTCTATGTAAAATTTACTCTCAATCCTATTACAATTTAAGTTTTATATATGCTATTTCTTATTTAAGATTACTTGTAATATTCTATATATGATAAATCCTTTTTAAGATTCCTTTTAATATTCAATATATGGTAATTTTCTTACCTACCATTTACTCATATAGTAACATATTCAATACATGTTCAATTCCATTCAAGATTTCCTTTTATTTCTATATATGTTAATTTTTAACTAAAACTTTACTCATATACATGCATGAGTTTATCAAGGGCTCTTTGTGATGCTTGTATTTCACAAAAGGAGTAAGGCCATTGAATTGTATAAAAACACAATTCCAAACATAAAAATGTGAATTATTTAAGCTACATATAATAATCCCCATGAAAAAGTGAAATTTTATTACTAAAAAATAGTTTCTTAGTGTAAATTACACAACTCATATCATGAAAAATATAATTCAAAGAAATTAACTTGACAATAAAAATAGAATATAAAACATATGAAAACAAGAATTCAAATCAACGGGTAGTAAAAGAAAAAAAGAAAATAAACAAACAAGATTAAAAAAACCAAAAACACACATTTAAGAAAATATAACATATTTCAACCCTGTAACTCATATACAATTAACATGCATGAACATATCTAAAATGTCATTTAAAAACTATAAATAAACATGTATAAACATATGATTCCATCTATAAATCAATCAAGATTATCATTAATTAGCATCATTAAAACATACTAACTTGTAGAAATTCATGTTGTCCATATCATACAATTTTGTTTACTGGGACCAAATTATCAGGTATGGATTTTGATTTTCGATAGATGAAAGTACATCCATTGATGTCATGTTTGGGTTTTCTCTTCAGGTACACCACACGACATTAATAGTGTACCGGTTTAAAATTCATGTACAATACAAAACTACCGGACACAATTGTTATGTCTAATTGTATATAAAAAATGAAATGAATTTTGATGAAGAATGAGATGACTAGCGAATTAGGAAGATTGTCTTAGAGAGATTCAAACTTAGGCATGAGAAAGGACTGAATCATATTTAGTTATAGCATAACTTAATTAAACTAGCTTGCATCCCGTGTGACGCAAGATTTTTATTAATATTTTTAAAAAACTTATCTTCATTCTTCCAATAATAATTGAAATTTTATCTAATATCATATGTAGAAATTTATACTACATTATTAAAACCGAAACATTAAAAGTTTGGCCGTCGGTATTTGGGTCGAGTTCGTTAGTTGATGATTGGGTCTAATTTTAAGCATTTATCTTCTAGTTAAAACACGTCTCTTTAAACAAAATACACAAACCTTA